>LOJH01020591.1:0-10182 GCA_001685095.1 Ellobius talpinus
TTTCTTTATTAACCAATGAAAGTAACACATAGATAGAAGACCCACCTACATCATGATTCTTTTCTATAAGACAGGATCTCACTATGTAGCCCTGGTCTGGAACTAAGTAAGTCAGACTTAAATGAAGTTTCCTGGTGGTTTTTATTACTAAAATGAACATATGCAATGCCTAGAACTAGCGAACCTAGATAAGTTGGAGAAGAGCGTGGAAAGCTCCTGAACTCAGGACGGCTTGCCTGTGTGCTCGCAGATGCTTACCTCCAAGGACAGGCAGAGGCTTTAGCTTACTCACCAAGTATACATGATGGGTGTTGGGGGAGGTATCGGAGATACATGGTGAGACCCTGTCCTAAATATTTTACAGTTTGGCTTCCTGGAATTGCTAACTCACATATGTAATCCCAGCACTTGGGAAGGAGGTTTGGCCAACCTGGGCTACATACCACTGCCCATGGTAAACAACTGTCCCTGCGTCTCTGAATTTCAGCCTTGTTCCTAAGGTTAGATTCTAAATAGGTATGATGAATTCACAGCTACAACCAGTATTAATACGAGGTGTCTTCTTTCTCCCCTAGAGGAGAAAGAAGTTGGTCTTCTCTCATGTGGCCCTTTGTGTAGACCCTCAGTGGATGATTATTTCAGTGTGACATGGCATCTTGGGACTGACTTTCCCCAGTCAGGAGAAACGCTTTCCCCAGGGTTGACCTTCCGTCTCTTTTTCGGTTTCTCCAGTCATCGCATTTCTTTATAAGTTAGCGTCTCTATTAGTAGGCATACTAAAGCATGTTTTCTATCAGACAGAAGACATAACAAAGTCATGTCAGCTTGACATCTCGACTACATAATACAACATGTGGAAGAGACAAGAAAAATGTATTCCTATCAATCTTCGTGTTGCTGGACTCCTGTTTTTTGAAAAATAAGAAAGACAAAGTAGATTTTTTTTGACCTTTAATTCTTCAATTACCCTGCCAAGCTTCCAAGACAATTAAGACATACATAATGTTTCTGTAGGATCTTCCTAACCTGTGATTGATACCCTGAGCTAAGGCAGTGTGGCGGTGTACAAAGAATTGTCTCAGATACAAATATGTTAACAAAAGATATGTCAAATATATCTAAACAGAAAGAAATCAGGAGAATGTAGTTTGCATTTTGGAGGTTCCCTTACTGTATGTATCATGGTAGGAGCAGGACCACCACTTACTTGGCTTTCTCATCTATTTGCTGGCCTGCTTGAGCCTTCCTAGCGCCACCTGCTGACAAGCATTGGCACGGCATGTGAGCTGCTCTGGAGAAAGAACCAGTTTGGGAATTTGGGTGGTAATGAAATTGTGTTAGGGGATAAACCTGTTTCAACATAATTGCCTTGTTTGTGACGAGTCTTGTTTTGTAGCTTGGGCCAACAATCCTTCAGTTTATGATCCACTTCCCTCAGCCTCCCAAGTGATGTGATTATAGGCATGTGCCACCATACCGCACCCCACCTGTTTTATAGTTTTTGAACATAAACTCTATACAACCTGCTCTTTGGATTAACAGTTCAATAAATGCTCCAAAGGACAACTTTCAGAAGTCAGTTCTCACCTTCTACCATGAGTTCGGAGATCAAACTCGGGTCGTCTGCCTTGGGCGGCTAGAGCTTTTTCAGCTGAACCATATCATCAGCTTCCCGTCTCCAGTACAAGATTTTCAAAGCCCAGTCTTATAAGGTGAGTAATTTAAAATTAAAACTTTCTGAAGGGTGCATTAAGATAACTCATCAGGTTAAGACCTTGCTGCCTGCCAAGCCCTAGCACCTGGATGGCGGAAGTCGAGAACCAACTCACACGCAAGAGGCGTTCTGACCTCCAAATGCTCACCTTGGTGCACATGTGCCCCAGCCCCGCACTAAAAAGAATCAATGTTGTTTTAACAACAAAAAAAATTGATCATCTCTTCAAGGACTTTTTTGGAGTGCTTTTTATTTGTGTATATATCCCCAGCTTTTTCTTCATTTAAAAGAGCCCAGCCGACAGGATTTCCATAACTCACATCATCCATTTCTCTAGTGCATTGCCAGTATTTTAAAACTAGTTTGAAATGCAAAACCTCACCAATCCTGTGTCCTCTTTGATTCTTTTGTGCAGATTTTGTTTGGATTAGACAAAGGAAAAACCAAGCCAGAGGAGACACATTAGTTTCTGCCTAAGACTTGTGCTCAGCCACTTACCTTTTAGTGTTGGTAGGAGGTACCCACTCCTTCCCCCCCACAAACACTGCCTCTTTAGGCAGGAATAGTATTTCCCAATGATTTCATGCTGGAAGGGCCCAAGGGCTGACCTGTCAGAGCAGAGCAAATTCACTTGGGCTGCTTTATGCAATATGCCTGGCAAAAGTTTGTGGACTAGACCATGATTTGCAATGGAGAACAACACCTGTTTGAACACCTGTACTCCTAACCTAATGGTGAAGCTAAGCCTGCTGTTCTCAATACAAGTTCTCAGTCCCTCAAATGAGTGTTGAAAAGGAAAAGACCAAGGCAAAAACACCACTCTCACCTCAAACAGGAAGAGATAATTTATTCTGGAATTAAAGTGACCATGACCTAGGAATACAGATTTGTGATACCCAGATTTCATGGTCCAACATGGTAACAGTTTCATGAAGCTTTTTTTTATAGTGACAGAACAAAGATAATTCTCAAATATATTGGTGAGAACATCAGGTGGGCAGATTAAAGCAAATCAGATTAATAGCACCACTGTAGGCCTCAACGTTAGTAGAGGATATCCTTAGCCTTTGGTTTATGGAAGCTGTTGTATCTGTTGGTACATCCCCAAACCTTTCACTTATTAGTCCCAGATATGTTAGGTCAGGCACAGAGGTGGTCAAGGAATTAAGGGGCTAAGAGTTACCCCGAGATAAAGTATAAATTAGGCTCTCGATCTGCAACACCCCAGCTTCTCCATAGCATTAAAGTTTGAATGAGTTTTCGCAGAAGGTTCACTGTGAGATGCAGTTCTTTCCAGAAACTTTCACTCACAGACAGAGCTCAGCACAAGACACCCGCCATGCTTGGCCAGGCTCTGGGTCCCTGTCATATAGCACCATTCTCAGACCGTAACAGCCATCACTGTCACCACGACAGCTTAATGACTTGCACAAGACCCCAAAGATAGGGCTTGTTTACTGTTTATGGCCCCTCATAGGAGGTGCGGAGGGATCATTGGACCCTCAGCTGAGATCCCAGCTGGATCTCTGCCATTTACGTGTAACTCTGCCCTAATTGCTTGTGTCTTCTGGTACCAGGAGGGGCTAGAGCACAGACACAGGGGCAGGGGGCACTTTCCATGCAGCTATGAGGAAATTGTCTTCAGTGCTGGTGAGATTTTCTGATGGTGCAGCAGCTAGGAGTTACCATTGCTCCTGTAAGTAACCCCTTACCCATGTTTTGTAAGCTAACCCAATAAACAAATTGGTCCCCAAGTTGAACTTTGGTGAATCACATTTAGGTATGTTTGGACTCTTATAGGGAGGAAATGGGTGATAAGAATTCCTCCAGTTCCATCACAAGAATAAATCAATTTCTGCAGTGAACTTTGGAACGACCGAGTTGGCAGAACCTTGTCATTCACTGTGTGATTCCACTTGTGATGTTTAGGAGTTCCCAGTGCAGGAGGAGTCAATTTCACAAGGCCATGCTCCCCCCACTTAACCTGAGCAGTGCACTGAGGCCAGCAAAGACACATTGCACATACTCAAAGCCTCTGCCTCCTTGCGTGATTCCACATGGGCCCTAATTCTACTGCTCATGTAGGGACAGAGAATGAAACCGAAAAGATACCATGACCCAGAAGAGACAGGTTGGTAGTCAAGGGTTATACAGGACATGAGTATCCCATCTGCTTTGGTCATCACGAAGAATTTTCCCCCTCCTTCTAGAGAAGAGGAGTGAAGAAATAGAAAGCCATGCCGACTGCAGAGGCATCATTTCTGGGATCTAAACTATCCTGGTTAGTTTTATATCAATTTGACAAAAGTTAGATTCATCTGGGAAGAGGGAACCTCAAATAAGAAAATGCCTTTAATTTTCTTGATTAGTGATTAATGTGGAAAGGCCCAGTTCACTGTGGGTGGACCCAACCCTAGGCTGATGGCCCTGAGCTGTGTAAGAAAGCAGGCCGAGCAAGCCATGGGGAGAAGCCAGTAAACAACGCTCCTCCATGGCCTCCGCTTCAGTTCCTGCCTCGGATCCTTTCCCTAACCTCCCTCAATGATGAACTGTGATCGGAACTTGTTAGCCAGATAACCCTTTCCTTCCCCAAGCTGTTCTTCATCTGTGTTTTATCACAGCAACTGAAGCAAACCAGGACATGCAGTAAATGAATATATATTTGCGTTTGGATGCAGAAGGGTGTCTGGACAATTCTAGAACAGCTTCACTTTCTGCTGCTGCCTGAAGCTCCCTCTGGTAGAATGAGCAGCGCCTGTTTCCCTAAACACCCCTTAGTGTATTGATCTGCTTGGAGCAAAGAACAGAGCTATGAAAAGACACTGCGAAATAACTCCTTTTTTCTGCAGGCAGCAGACTGTCTTTAAAGTTCTGATAACGTGCTTTAGAACACATGAAAGAGCTGTGGCTTTGGTGGTAGTATAGGGTGTGGGGATCCCGTGAGAGGCGCTGTGCCAAGGCTTCCTTTACAGGCCTCAGTTTGCACGCACAGAGGTCTGAAAGAAAATGCTTTGCAACTCTTAAGCCTAAGGTTTTGACTGGATTTTCTTTGTCTTTTAGTAACCATGATTTTCGTTTTGTTTCAAGACAGTCTCAGTATGTTGCCCAGACTAAACTTGAACTTGCTCTCCTTTCCCAGCTGCCCAAGGGCTGGGAGGACAGCGTGCGCCATCATATTCAACTAGTAATCACTGTTTGAATGTGTCCTTCCTCCTAGGACCCAAGCACAGGCCGCTCCGGGGGTCCCCAGCCTCCTGACAATCTAGGAGCCTCACTCAGTTTATGGGTAGCCAGGGAACAGTGGGACTGTCAGCAGTGAGGGATGGAGGCATAGCTCCACACTGTCACCTTTAGCAGTCCAAGTAGTTCCCTTGATCTTTTAGGAACTGTAATTAAGAGAGACACAGGATTCCTTTGACACAGAAAAGAATTTTAAGACTAGCCAGTGTAGGGTTGGATGGAGTTTTTATTAAAAGCAGAAAGGTGCTAAAGAAAACACACTGAGAACATGGTTGTGGGATCCTCAAAGAGTCAGTTTACCAAAGGGCTTTCTTTCAAAGAGATTTTCAAGCACAGCAGTTAAGAGAAGGAATAAGACATAGCCAAGTGTGAGTATACACTTCTCAAGGAAGGGTCCCAGAAAGCCAGACATGCTGGGTACTGGGCAGGGCTCCTCAAGGAGAACCTCAGTTGTCTTGCAGCAGACAAGCACTATTTCGGTGGCTCTCTTCCATCTCACATTGCTGTGAAGAAGCCCTTTCCCCTTTTCTCTTTATGATAAATGGTCATAGTGGGCTCTGCCCAGAAGTCTCTTGGATGACCTTAGAGCTGACAAGGTGGAACCAGGTACCACTCATGCTGCACAGGGTCTAGAGCATGTGCTTTCCCTGTAAGGGCTCAAAGGCCCTGCCATGGGGTCTGGAGGAGCACAGGCTTTCTGAGGTGACGGGAGGAAGGTCTTTAGCAGTTGCTAACTGTTTTGGGAATTCTTAACTAGAGGCTTTGTTGGACAGCGGTGAGAGGCTCCTTCCCTTCCCATGTCCCTGTGGGTTTTCCTGCCTTTCTATTCTGCCTCAGTGATGGGTTTGTCTAAGTTGTTCTACTATCAATAAAGACTCAGGAGTCAAATATTGGGGTGAAAACCTGAGAGATCAAAGAAGCAGCAGAGGAGCAACCAGTTGACCTCTCCACACTTCCCAGATTGAAGAGACCATACTATCTCTAAGCTCCTCCCTTCTCCTTCCTGGGCATCTTCTCTATCTATATTCCTGGCATCTCTATGGCTAACTCTGGTCAGCTAGTCACCAACTTGGCCCCCTGATTCAAGGTTAACTGTATTAGCCCAGTATCAGGGTGTCACGGTGTGATCAAATATCCCACAATACCTCAGGACCATGGAGAGGGGAGGGGGAAGCCATGAAGCCTTTGCGGCAGCTATGAAAAAGCACCTGACTGGGGGCTTCTTAGCCAGACATCCCTCCACTCACAGTTCTGGAAGACAGAAGATCAAGATCAGCACAGTGGGGTCTGGCAAGTGACAGACACTTCCTGCTTCCTAGATGCTATGTCTAGCCGTGTCCTCACATGATGGCTGGGAAAAGTCAACTCTCTGCAATTGCGTTCATCATGACTAATCACCTCCTGAACCCATCAGCTCCTCATCACAGACCTTGTAGGGAAGGATGCCAGTGTGTAAGTTCTGGGGTCATAAACACTGAGCAATAAAAGTAGAGAAGGCTGCAAGTGGAACCCTCAGAGCGGACACACTCCTTTTAGAGCCCCTCTTCTAGCTAGCACCTTTATGTCTATCTTATTATATGTGTGTGTGTGTGTGTGCATGTGTGTGCATGCATGCGTGCATTACATGTGTGTGGATGCTTGTGCCTTGGCAGTCAGGACAGCTGTGAGAGCGGTTCTCTCTTCCCACAAGGTAGGTTCTGGGGATTTAACTCAGGCAGGCATAGTGGCAAGTGCCCCTACTGGCTTGGTCATCTCCCTGGACCATCACCTAATATCTTTGGCTTCCTTTTTTAGCTGAGCTAGGTATTCATTCTAATCTGGCACCAGGGATTTGGTTTGCCTTAAGGAGACTTCTGCAGGGGGGTTAGCTGGCCTTAGGAGGGCATGCCCCACGACCATTTGGCACGTTGAAGGACTGAAAACGTCCAGCCCTCTGACGAGCTCCTGATGGGAAATGAGTGGCTATTTTTAAAGAGTTTGTTTGTGCCCCCCCCCCGCTGCTCTCCTGAGGGGATACAAATGTTGGGACTTCTGTGAGCTACAGAACTCCAGTGCTGCCTGAGGAACGGGATGGTACCATTTGCGAACATGTTTCCGGCTGCTCTTTTCATGCTAGGAGAAAGAGCGGGTGTGCCACGGTCTTCATGGTAGAGTGCCCTGGCTTCTGCTTCTCAACAGTTGCCTTTTAGGAGAAGCTTAACATCAGGATTTCAAACAATAGTTCTCAAAAACCTTTTCTTGGGAGGCGGGGATATAGTTCAATGAGTTTGAACCTGAAACCCACATGGTGGAAGGAGAGAATTGATTCCTATAAATTAATCTTCAGACCTTCACGCACACGCCATGATTTAAATATACCCACCACACATATACAGATAGACATGCAAAGTAAATGTTTAAGAAATTCGGTGAAATGTATTTTAAATCTAACAAAATTTTACTGTTAGATTGAGGTGTCAAGTTTCAAGTCAACATGTAACAGAATCAATAATGATTTCCCTTGTCATTGTATGAGTGATGGAGAAAATACTCATCAACAGGATATTTGATAAGTTAAATCACACTCACACATGGGACACCCAACTGTGTCACAAAAACACCATAGATGTCAGCCTCACCTGGGAACCAGACCACTTCTCCACTGGAGGATGGAAAGGGAAGTGATCCCTTATTTTTTACATTTTTCCCTTTTATTGAAAAAATACTTTTTTCTCACATAATATATCCCAATTATGATTTCCCCTCCCTCTGCTCCTTCCACTCCTTCCCACCTCCCCTCCCATCTGAATCATCCCCTTTCTGTCTTTCATTAGTTAATAAACAGGCTTCTTTGGGATGATAAAATATAATAAGATAATAATAAAATGTAATAAGATCTAATACATTAGAATTGGACAAAACAGAGGGGAGAGGGCCCAAGAAAGAGAGATCTAGTTGTTTACACACTGAAGAATTCCATAAAAACACTAAACTGGAAGCCATAATATATGGGCAAAGGACACTCCACCTCTTCATCCATGGGGTTACCTGAGCTGAGCCCTGAGGGCGGGGTCTGATGGACTGAGCGTTTCAAGGTCTCTCACTCTCTACATTATGTCTGACTGTGAGTCTCTCATGATGGCTAAGCAAGGCACTGATCTTTTTTGTTTTGTTTTTAGAGTAGTAGTATTGGATTCTACCCTAGGTCTCTGGGTTATAGAGTTTCTATTTCTTGGTCACCCAAGCAGTGTTGGATATGGATTCCATCTCATGGAGTGGGCTTTAAGTCAAATCAGAAGTTGGTTGGTAGCCAGGCAGTAGAGGTACATGCCTTTAATCCCAGCACTCAGGAAGCAAAGGCAGGCGGGTCACTGTGAGTTCCAGGCCAACCTGGTCTATAAGAGCTAGTTAGTTCCAGGACAGCCAGGGCTGTTACACAGAAAAACCGTCTTGAAAAACCAGGAAAAAGAAAAGTTGGTTACTCCCACAAGCTTTGTAATTGTACCACAATTGTAAATCAAAGGATTCTGGAACTCTCTTTATAGACCAGGCTGGTTTCAAACTCACAGAGATTCTCCTGCCTCTGCCTCCCAAGAGCTTTTATTAAAGGTGTGCCTCACCATTGCCCAGCAAATTTCAATGTCTTAACAACTGAGAAGTACTCCATGTGTAAATTCACCACATTTTATTTACCCATTCTTCTGTTGAGGGACATCTACATTGTTTCTAATGTCTGGCTATTATGAATAGAGCAGCAATGATCATGGTTGAACAAGGTTCTCTGTGGTAGGTTGAAGAATTCTTTGGGTGTATGCCCAGGAATGGTATAGGTGCATCTTGAGGCAGAGCTATTCCTGTCTTCCTGAAGGTCACTACACTGATCTCTATAGCAGCTGTACAAGTTTTCACTCTCACCAGCAAGGGAGGAGTGTTCCCCTTGTTCCACATCCTCACCAGCATGAGCTGTCACTCATATTATTGATCTTAGCCATTCTGAGTGTAAATGAAATCTCAAAATGATTTTGATTTGTATTTTCCTGATTAATACAGACATTGAATCTTTAAGTGTTTCTCAGTCATTTGTGTTTTCCGAGAATTCTGTTTAGCTCTGTACTCCCTTTTCAACGGAGTTGTTTTCTTGACATCTAGTTTCTTGAGTTCTTTATATTTATTTTGGATATTGGCCCTCTGTAGTAGGTTATTTTTGCTCCTTTAGGAGGCCTGCCACCCAGCTCCCAAGTAAACACTCATGGAGGCTTATTTTTACTTATAAACGCCAGGCTTTAGCTTGCCTTGCTTGTTTCTAGCCAGCTTTTTTTAAACTTAAATTAACCCTTCTATCTTTTGCCCCTGGGCTTTTTCATTTTCTTATTTCTGTATATCTTACTTTCCTTCTTACTCCATGGCTGGCTGGGTGGTTGGTTTCCAGCATGTTTTTTTTCTTGTTCTCTTGCTTCTCTTCCCAGATTTCTCCTCCTATTTATATTCTCTGCCTGAACAACTCTGCCTATCCTTTCTCCTGCCTCACTATTGGCTGTTCAGCTCTTTATTAGACCATCAGGTGTTTTAAACAAAGAATCACAGCTTCACAGAGTTAAACAAATGCAACATAAACAAAAGTAACACACCTTAAAATAATATTCCCCAATAGCTCTCTGTCAGATGCGCGATTCTTTTCCCTTTCTGTAGGTTGTCACGTTGTTTGAACGATGATCTCCTTTGTTGTGCAAAAGCGTTTCAGTTCCATGGGTCCCATTTGTTACTTGTTGATCTTAGTGCTTGTGCTAATGGCAGTATTCTTTTCCTGTGGCCTATGAATTCAAGACTATTGCCTACTTTCTTTTCTAGAGCTTCAGTGCATCTTGCCTCATATTAAGTTCTTTTATCCATTTGGAGTTGTGTTTTAAGCAGGATGATAGGTATGGATCTATTTGCATTCTTCTACATGCAGCTATCCAGTGTGATCAGCACCATTTGTTGAAGATGCTGTCTTTATTCTGTTGTGTATGTTTGGCTTCTTTATCAAAAATCATGTGTCAATAGGTGTGTGGATTTATGTCTGGTCTTCAATTTAATTCCACTGATTAACATGTCTATTTTTGCGCCAATACTATGCTGTTTTTATTGCTATAGCTCTGTAGTACAATTGGAAATGAGGAATGGTGATACCTCCAGCAGATCACTTATCATTCAGGATTATTTTAGCTATCAGTGTGTGTGTGTGTGTGTGTGTGTGTGTGTGTGTGTGT
>LOJH01020592.1:0-20681 GCA_001685095.1 Ellobius talpinus
ATCATATTGGCCCCTTCCAGCTTACCTTAGGCCCCCAAACATTATACTCCCCCAAGTTCATCTCTTCTTTTCATAACTTATAATCTGGTGCTGTCCTCATGTGCAGGGGTGGAGGGCTGACCACTGGAGCATGGGCATCCTAACCGGCCACTTCCATGAAGACAACTAATTCTCCAAGCAACCTTAGGGGAGGGACTCCTAATGATATCAAGTAACTTTTTAACTTAGCAAGAATTACATTTAATCCTGAGTAAGCTTCACTCTTTTTGTTTTGTCTTAATTTTTGAGACAGGGTTTCTGAGTGTAGCTCTGGCTGTCCTGGAACTCACAGAGATTTGCCTGCTTCTGCCTCCCTAGTGCTGAGATTAAAGACATGCGCCATCACTGCCTGAATGCTTCACTCTGTTTTAATGAACTCATTGGAAGAAAAGCTGTTGTGGAGCAGGTGAAGTTGGGGTCCTGTTTATTAGACTTTTAAAAGTGAAACATTTTGTCTTTGTCTTTTTGTGAGCCATGGGGCCCTCTTGCTTCTGCACTTACCTACAGTACCATATCTCCCTTGCAGGCTAGAACAAACTAACTGTAGGTAGCAGCTGGGTCTGGCCTGTGTCCTGGCTCTCTTTGGAGCTTATACAACATTTTATGAGAATCTTTCCGGTTCTTTATCAGAGCTGTGTGTAGACAGAAGTTTCTGTCCCACCGTCATTTAGTCTCAAAGAAGCACACAGAGGCTTAATTATAAACTGGTTGGCCTATTAGCTCAGGCTTATTTTAACTAGCTCTTACAACTTAAATTAACTCATAATTCTTATCTGTGTTTAGCCACGTGGCTTGGTACCTTTTCTCAGTGCAGCGTTTTCGTCTTGCTTTCACTGCATCTGGGTGGCCACTACAGACTGAGCCTTTCCTCTTCCCAGAATTTTCTTAGTCTGGTCGCCCTGCCTATACTTCCTGCCTGGCTACTGGCTAATCAGTGCTTTATTAAACCAATACAAGTGACAAATCTTTACAGGGTACAAAAACATTATCCCACAGCAGCTCCCACACCTCTCCAGACAGACCTGGTATGTTGTCTCATGTGAGAATGCTGATTATCTTCAGTGTCTCCTGTGCATAGGCTTGTGAGGACACTGTGTAGGCCTCCTGGGTAGCCCATGATGAATCTGAAAAGAGAAGCATCCGTATAAAAGCTTAGTCAGCGTTTAACAGCATGGGAGGTGTGCAGAGGTCCTTTTAAATGCACAGCAAAGTGAAAATTATCCTGAGTTGGTCTTAACAGAAAATCTTACAGAGAAGTGAAAGTTCAGCAGATCTGTCAAGAGAAGCACAAAGGTAAGAGTGGAGGTCTGAGTGAGCAGTAGTTACCAGACAGAAGCAGGCCACTGCTGGCTCATCCTTCTCTTCCTCTCAGAACACTTGTCCCCAAAGACTGTGACCTGACTGAATTACTAACTCCCCCTGGCATATAGGTGCTCCAGAGCAGGGTTGGTTTAGTTCTCAGTACTGGGGATGGAACCAGGGCTTGGAGGATCCCAGAAAGGGCTCATGTGCCTAGGCTGCACAAGCAGCCCCAGAGTAGGCTTTTCATTAAACTTGAAGTCAGCCATATCAAAACAAGAGTTTCACAACCCATTGCTTCTTGCTCATCTGTGGGAGCACCCACAAAGAAGGTGGGGATCCCTGTAGGTTTAAATCATTGTCCAAGTCATCTCTACTTGTACTGCTCCCCCAAGTTTTGTTTATATACCTGCAGCTTCAGCCTCAGAATCCATTCTCTGCAACACTTGAAAGAAGAAATGATTGTCTGTGAATGTAGATGCATACAATACACTCAAAAAAAAAAGAATTGCCCCTTATTGAGCTCATAAGGTACGTTATCTGGTATAGTCTGTACTTTGACATCACCTGGGCCTAACGTAATAGGTCACTACAGTTAGGAAGAAGCAGCCATTTGCCGGAGCCCAAGGCCCATGAGAGTCAGTATGATAGAGTTAGTGTGGTAGTCACCGTGAGATCCTAAACCCCAAACTGTGAGTTGGCTATGGTGGCTCATGCTTGTCATCCCAGTACTCTGAGTTTGGAGGCAGGAGGACCACAATATCAAGACCATCCTGAGCTATATGGCTAGACTTTGTTTTAGCATTCACCTCTCCCAGCAAAATGAGAAACAAGTTCCTGAGTTCACAGTGCAGAGTCTCCCTGCAGCTGTGCTCTACTGTGTTGAGGAACATGCTCACTCAGTGTGCACCTGTCCATGTAAAGTGTTGCCATCTTTTCTATTGTAGATTTCTCACATTGGGAAGCTGAGAGATTTTCTCCTGGAACACAGGAAGGAGTATATTAATGCTTACAGGTAAGTGGGTTCTTATTTCTGTGACTTTGGTGGCTGCATTCCTTTCTGTTGTGCATTTTACTGACTCACACTTGAAGTGGGGAAGGTCAGTGTCCTAGTTTGCTTTCTTTTACATTGATAACACCATGACCAAAAGCATCTTGGGAAGGAAAGGGTTTATATCATCTTATACTTCTATATCAAGGATGTGATTGAGGGAGGCCAGGCCAGGACCCTAAGCAGAAACCAGGAGGCAGGAACTAATGCATAGGCTATGGAAGAACACTGCTTACTGCCTTGTTTCCCATGGCTTGCTCATCCCACTTTCTTATACACCTTGGACCACCTGCCAGGGTGACATCACATCAATCATTAATGAAGAAAATGCCCTTCAGTCTTGACTACAGACAATCTGATGGAGGCACCAATTACATTTCCTCTTCCCAGATGACTCCAGCTTCTGTTGAGTTGATAAACACTCCCCAGCACTTCAATTAAGCTACGGGTAAATGAATATCTGCAGAGTGAAGCAAAACCACCATGGCAGGTTTGCATCAAGTCACTAGTTGCCACATGTCAGCAATAGACTCTGACGGTCTGTGTGTTTCTTTGTTGGTACCATTTTCTACTAATGGATGACACTTGCTGCCTGAATGTGGATAGTAATGTGCACAAAGGTGTGGACACATGTGTCCATGTCACCTGAACCTGGAGAGGAGCAAGGTTTTTAAGGCTCTCCTAGGTTATTTTTTTCCTATGTTTGGCCATCCCTGCCTGTGACTCTGGCTTTTCTGGTTTGGAAGCATTCTTGTGAGCCTATTTCCAGCCCTCACCCTTGTGTCTGTCACTGGCTTGTGCTTTTCTCACCATTTCTCTTTTTCTGGGAATCTCCTTCTTTTGGCACTTCCTAGAAACAGAAACAAAGCTCTCTGGCTTGGCCTTTGATTCTTAAAGCATATCTCATGAAGGCTTTACTCATCCTCTCGTGTACTTATGGTCACATTCCTCCTGGTGGTGAGTTTTTAGTCAGTAGCCATTTGCTTTCATCGTCATCTGAGTAGATCCACAGCATTGGTATTGGTGCACCTTCTCCTCTTAACCCAAGCCTCCTAGACCCTTTCTGCTATGACCCTCCAGCCTTGCCAGCCTTCCTGAAAGGCTCCAGGCTCTTTCTAGCTTCAGGACATGCCCAGATTAAGTACTTCTTATTTCCTTCCACACATCCCCCTTTCAGCTTCAGCCCTCAGCTTCTATACCGTATAGTGTGTGGAGGCCAGACCATGCCCATGCATGCTAAGGCTTTAATTAAACTGTGTCTTCTAAGAGGCCCTCTCTAAGACCACCCCCAACAAATCTCTCCTGTTTATTTTCCCAATATGTATATTTTCTTTGAACATGAATCAGTGTATAATTATTTAATCAGCTAATAGGTTTTTGTCATTACTTTGTAAATTTTGTGAGATCTGAGACCTTATCAACTTTGCATTCATATTTTTATAATGCTTCAGCTATACATTGCACTCCATTAGTGTTTGTCAAATAATACATGAATGATCCCTCATCTCCCCAAGGCCCATGGCTAGCCACTGGTTCTTGTCCACAGGGGTTTTGTCCTTACAGCAAGAGGAGTGCTACTGGCATCAGGCAGGTGTGGGGCAAAGGCATGCCAAATATCCTGCAGTGCACAGCACAGCCTCCCACAGCCACAGGGCATCTGGCATGAACTTGAAGGTCACAGATATGTGAACACCTGCCCAGGGCCTTCTGCAATTCTAGAGGCTTAGAGCACATCAGGGAGTAAGACAGAAAACTGTCTCTCCTTTTTACAGCCTGCATGCAGGAGGACTGGCAAAGAGTTTATGGTGACAGGTAAAGATGGAACAAGCCATGGGGCTGGGAGGGCTGCAGATGTTTACAGTTTTTACATAGTGTGCTTAGGACCAGCCCCTTGAGACATCCTCCTTGTAGACTCCTCTCTGAAGTTTGAATTCCCTGGCAGGCAGTATTGTGTCCTTCCTGCTTTGCTCTTTCTTCCTTGTTTCCATCCACAGCAGAGAAGGTGAAAGCCCCACTTGAGCCCTGTCCTTCCATCTCCAATGCCTCTGAAATCCAGCTACATACATGGTTCCCATTGGTTTTGATGAATTGGCGCTCTTCTTCCCTTCCACTTACATACTTATCTTGCTTCCTCCCTAACCCATACTGTTTCATTTCACTCCAAACATCAGTGTAAAGAGGGCTGTACCTCAGACTTTGTGGGCCCTGCATGCTTTCTGTCACATATCTTATTTATTTATTACCTTTGTAAAACAAAACCAACAACAACAACAAAACATTCTTAACTCTCAGATTGCACAGAACTGGGCCTGAGGGCTGGACTTGGTGTGGTTTTCAGAGCACTGATGTATGCCCACCAGCATCACCATTTGTTGCACTGGGATCCTGCAAAGAAAGCTCCATTGCCATCTCTGTTCTCCCAGGTTCATTTTCTGACTTGCTCATCATCAAATCTAGTGACTTCTCTCAAACTGAGTGTAAATGAAGTCACACAGAGCACACCCATGTGCCTACCTTCTAGTACCCCAAATACCCATTTATTTTCTTATTTCTTTTATTTTTGTATTACATTGAGCTGAATTATCATAATTTGGTTATTCATTTGCGTAAGAAATGGGTGTTTCTAGTTCTGTGCTATTATAATGGAGGAGCTGCTATGACTGAGTGCCCCCTGAAGTCTTTATGAACACTAATGTTCATAAATAGCAAGGTGAGAGATTGCTAGATCGTTCTTCTGGCAGGTGTATGTTTAGCATTAAAACAAACCCCCAAGCCAGAGCCCAATGGTGCAGTGGACTGGAACATTTAAAATCAACTATCAAACAGTTTGCAAAGTGATTTCACATAACCCGTCACAACAGGGGAGAGCTGCCGGTGCTCCACATCCACACCAATGTCTTGTGTGGGCAGTCTTTCATTATAGCCATTATAAGTAGTGTGAAATAGCATTTCATCATGCTTTAAATTAGCTCCTAAAATGTCTTACAACGGTGTGGTTTTTTTCCCTGGTGTCCATGGGGCATTGGATCCTGCATCATAGAGGTGTTCAAGACCCTCACAGAATGGCATAGTGTTTGCATGCTTGTGTGTGCTTACTGGAATCACATGCAGATGTCTGATGGTGTCCATCACAGAGTCAGTGCTCTTGAAATACTTTCTGCTGCAGCATAAGGAACAGACAGAGAAGAGCCCATGTGCTCACAGTGTGGTTGCCCGTAAGAATGCACTGTAAATGCAGAAGACCAACTGTATTTTCACCTCCTCTGACTATTCCAGCTTTTGTTTCTTTTTCTTAACTTCTACCATAACACTTTGGGTGTTTTCTTGGCTCTTTTGTCTTATTTGTCTCTACTTTGCATTTGAAATGTGCCATAATTATTGTGTTAGTCAGATTTTCATCCCTATGACAAATACCTGAGAGAGCAACTTAAATGTAGAGGATAGTTTATTTTGTTGCCAGGTCTCAGTTCATGGTCAGTTAACTTTATTACTGTGGGCAGAAAGTCATGGCAGAGAGTTTGGCAGTGCAAAGTTGCTCACATCTCAACCAAGAACTGAGAGAAATGGGATAGCTACCACCCTTCAAAGACATGTCTACTGATATGCTTCCTCCAGACAGGCACCACTTGCCAATAGCTCCTTGATGCTGTTTGTGGACTGATAATCCACAAACCAGCTGGGGACCAGGCTTCCTACACAGGCATTTTGAGGACTCCTTTATAGTCAGACTGATGTAGAATATTCCTTTATACTGTGTGAAGATGTGTCCCTGTGATTGGTTTAATAAAGAGCCGGATGGCCAATATCTAAGTAGGAAGAGGTTAGGCAGGACTTCTGGGGACAGAGAAGACTCGGGGAAGAAGAAAGGCAGAGTCACCAGCTGGACGAAGAGGAAGCAGGACATGTAAGAGGAGAGATAAAAGCCACAAGCCACGTGACAGCACATAGATTACTGGAAATGGGTTATTTAAGTTATAAGAGCTAGGTAGAAACAAGCCTAAGCTAAGGCTGAACTTTCATAATTAATAAGTGTCTCTCTCTGTCTTTATTTGGGAGCTGGCAGTACAGAGAAAGACTTGCTACATCAGATGGCAGTTCTGTCTCCCCACACACTCAGTCCTTTATTCATCTGCAAGGTACTCTGTACTAATGCTTATTTTATCTCATTTAGTCCTTGAATTCTCTCTGCTCATTTTTACTAAGTGCCTGTCACATGACATACTCCACTCCTTGCCATTTTGCTCTTTGTCACACAAGCAGACAGCACTGTAACAGGAGGTGTACCACAAAAAATAGAGCTCCAGGGTTTGGAAGACCCTGGCCTTATCAGGAAACATGTCTTTGAAGAAGTGACACTTGAGCTGAGATCTGAAAGACCTGAGTCACCCAAATGGCCAAAAGGAGGGAGGGAATCCTTGTGTCCAGTGACTATGTCTGCGGCACCCGGAGCGGTGTCTGCCCTGTTGTGAGACATGCAGCAGTGCTGAGAGGAGCCTCCTCTCAGAGCCTTGTCCCAGCAGCCAAAGGCTGCTGTTTTAGCTGGAAAGCCAAGAAAGCGTTTGGCCAGAGCATACAGAAGGACTTCTGGCCTCAATTCTAGCCATCAGCACACAGGAACACTGTGGTATAGACATCTGGTCCTACCCTGGCCACAGTATGGATTCACTGCAGAACTCACCAAGTCATTAGAATCGAGCCATGAAGAATTTGCCACAGGAGTGACAGCCCCATGAGCCTCTTTCTCAGGCTCTCTCTGTAGGAAACAAGTGTCTGCACTCCAGGCACTCTACTTTAAAAAAAAATCTGTGCAAAATGGAAATAGTTTATGCACATTCCTCAACAGAGAAACTTATATCCCAGGTGAAGATGAGCACTCCCCAAACTGAACAAGCAATTTTATGCTTTTAGACGCATTTCATTTTAGTGCTCAAAATACCCTGAGATGTCCTGCTGCATAGTACTGGCATAAAGTTCTCTATTAGCTGGCTGGTGAACACTAGATGGCAGTGTACATTTTATTTCTGAAGGTGTCCCTGCATCAGGTACTAACTCTATAGGTTGCTAACCAGAAGCTGTGATGATTTGAGGAAATGCAAATGGTTAGAACCTAGCAATTTCCAGCTCCTTTCCTTGTCTCTGACAACTGAGGCTGCAGGTGCAATTCTATAGACCTTTCTTGAAAGTCTTGTGCCCTGCCAGTGGCACTCACACAGGCATGCTGACCTTTCCTGAGGCCCTCCTAGATGTGTGGAGCTCTGTGATAGTGTTGTCAACTGACCTGACCGCACTCCAAGTCACCGCAGAGATAAGCCTCTGAGTACCCATGGGGAATTATTTAGATCAGGTTAACCATAGCTGTAAGCAAGACCCCTTCCCTAGGTGGAGATTGTGAACTGTTTGAGATAGAGTGAGCTGAGAACTAGCTTTCATTGCCCTCTGCTTCCCGATTGTGGGTGCAGTGTGATCATCTGAGTCAAGCTTTTGCTGCCTTGACATGCCTTCCACGATGGACCCTACCTTGAACAGTGGGCTGGAATAAAGCCTTCCACTCTTAAGTTGCTTTTGTCATAGCAACAGGAGGAGAAACTAAGAAGGATCCACCCCACCAAGGGCACAATACAAAAAGAACAAGGATGTTTATATGCCCAGAATAAGCTAATTTTCCACAAAAGCCAGAACTATGAAGAGCATTGTGCTGAGGCTTGAGTGTGTAAATGTAACTGTAAACATGAGAAAATTCCAGCTGTTCAGAGATGCAAGATTTTGAATAAGGAAAAGAGGAGAAAGGGTCAAGAGGTCCAAGCTACTTTTGTTACAAAGACAGAAGTGGTTTTTTTTTTAATGTGGAGTTTAATCCACATTAGAAGTCAAAGGCCTCTTGTTCATACTTCCATTGCCTTGGAAAAGCATCTGGCCAGATGGATGATGAGGGGTATGGAAGGTGGTGTGGCTCAGGCCACCCCCAGTGCTGTCACAGTCACCTAAAACCATCTAGTCTTCAATCTGCAGTGTCCTGTTCCAGGCTAGCTTCTGCCCACTGCCTGTTTCTATACAGGCTCTTAGCTAAGGTCAGTTTCACATGTGGGAATGGTTGGGGGTGAAATAAAAGATAACTTTTTGTCACCTTTGAAATGATGTGAAATTCCAGTTTCAGTGCTGTTTGGAGAATGGTGCCTGCCGTTCTAGTCGATTTTGAAGATGATTGTGATGGAATCCCAGGGTTCCTGAACTGCACAGCTAACTGGCATCTCAGTTCAGCCCACTGCAGCCCCAAGCCTCTCTCTTCCCAGCCATCATGGTAGCAAATGCTGGGGCTAATCCCTAGGGACTGGGACTTCATCTTGCCAGCGCTATAGTTTAAGCACATCCTTAGCCTCTTTGAGCAGCACATGGAACTATGTCCTGAAGCTTCTTTCCTCTTAACTAGCCCAGCATTTTGTAGAAATTTACTCTTCTCTGCTAACCCTTACACCCCAGTTCAATTGTATTGTGGTCTGCCGCCTTTGAAAGAGCATGGGCTTTGGGACTGGACATACTTCTGTCCAGCTTGGCTGGGTATCAGTCAGTGTGTACAACTCACATCACTTCTCTGTGCTTCCTGATGCAACGTGAATCATAGTCTCATGAGGATTAAATGGGGATTAAATGTGTGAATTCCCAGCACACAAAAGTCCCTTGGTAAGTGATGGTTGAGTTAAATAACTCTGATGACCCATAGTGCCCTGACTATCAAACATAGTCTAGATGGGAGTAAACTAGGCCAACAAGCAGAACTTAAGACTGTAAGTGAGCTAGTTTGTGATATTCTGGTCCTACACTAGACTTAGTCAGGTTAGTGCCACTGAGAGTCATAGTTCCTGGCTCCCAGCTAGCAGCCAAGTGCCTTTGCTAGGAGACAGTGGAATAGTGGGAACCTCTGCTGACTGCCCACAGGGGCAGGCCTGTCTGGAGATGAGGGTGAGATGGGGGTGGAGCTAGGTACACATCAGGGAAATTCCTGCTCCTCCCTTGGGAGGCTGAAGAGGGGGAAAACCTAGGTTCACTCTGGGAAGCTAATGCACACAGAAGTGCCAGGACAAGGGACTAGTGCCCCCACACTGTGCTATCCCTGAAGATGCGAATAAGCCTCCCTCATCCACTCCCACCAAGTTCTCTTTTCTGAAGGTTATAGAGTGTTGCCAGCTTTGCAGTGTTACAGCCCCCCTCCCAGTATGACGTGCTGGCCTTGGCCTGTTCCTAGGAACATTTTATAAGCAGTGTAATCAGAATTGAAAGAGCATGAGTAGAAATATTGCCTTCAGACCATGAGGCTTTGTTAGTTTGACATAATTAGGAAGCTATAATTTTTCCAGAATGTAGAGCTTAGACTTTATTGACCCATTTAATTTTTTTAATAATGACATTTTACTAGAGCAGAACAGCATGAAGCCTAGGCAGCCTCTGGCTGGATCTTAGAATGACCTTAATTAAAATAATCTCCCCACTCTGTACCTTTTCCATGAAACCCTGGCAACAAAACAATACCACTTGGGAAAACAACTTTGTTGGTTTTTGTTGTTGCTACTAAAAGAGTAACAGCACCATCAATTTCCAGTATCCAAGGTCAAGTGGGTCTGTGTAGTGTATCTGTGGACTCCCTTCTTCCCTGAGTAGTCAGTGTTCTCAGATTAACCTTTATCAGACCTTCTCTCTCTCTCTATCGAATGGACTCCATTAACTGGAACTATGGAGCCAGAGGATATTAGTCCAGTGCCTTTGGACCAGTGCTGTATAGGTCTACCCTGGTGGCAGGTTCTGTATTCTTTCAGAAGCCAGAGCCTTTCTGAACTGGGAGCCTTTGACCCCTTTCACCTCAGTGCTCCCATAGGAGCAGAGTAGGGAGAAGTAACTGGAAGTGAAGAGTCACTTATTCAGACACCAGGGCTTGTAAGGTCCATGTGCAACATGCTTAGAAGGTGGAGGAGCAGAAGGCTCATGAGCCCGAGCCAAGGCCTGACTGAGGTGGGTGAGATGAGCCAAGAGTTTCTCAAGAACTGCTTTGTCTGTCCTAACAGCCTTTGGTCTTAGAAGCTTTGGAAGGCCTATGCATAGGGCTTCACAGGATCCAAATCTGTTAGAACACCTGTGTGACTGGTGTGCCGAGCAGACGAGGAGGGGCTGGGCAGAAGCAGCAGACCCTAGAGTCAACTTCAGTTGCAGATTGGATGGGAGTTGTTGGTGGATAGATTCTGAGGAATGTGCTGAAGGTAGAGCCAACAGAATGTGTAGATAGATCTGTACAGACCAAGAGGTAAAGGGGAGCTAGGGATAATGTCAGGGTTTGGGCCTGAGCAACAAGAAGGAATGAACTGCTAGCAGCACATCCTGGGGAAAGCTGCTGGAGAGCATTGTGGAGAGAGAGGCCAGGAGCTCAGCTTTAGGCAGATGTGCAGTGCAAAGTAAACATCTGAGTGGGGCTGTTGGGTGGGTCTGTGTTCCAAGTTCAGTGACTCTACGTTCACTAAGTGTGGCACTGCAGAGACCAGTCATCATCCTTTAGATCTCCTTGCATTCCTCAAGATCTTAATCACAGAGAGAAGAGCCCTTGCCCTCCCTGGTCAGTCATGGGGCATTCTGTCTTTAGAGCATTACTTCTTTTCTGCTGAGCGTGTTTGCCCTCAGTTCTTAGTGCTTTCTGCTTTCCTTTTTGAACACAGAGGCCCAGATCTCAGGGTCTGCTTAAGTTTTGCTTGCAACAGCTGTTCTGTTTCAAGCAGTTCCACATCCCTGGTTCCTCCTTTTTGAACCTCCTGCCATCACCCAAACTCTGCCATTCTCCTCCCTTCTTTATGTTTGCCTTGTTGAAATGGGGAGAGGAGCTCTTTCTATGTAGCCCAGGCTAGCCTTGAACTCCCGGTCCTCTTACCGCCTCTTCCCAGTCCTGGGGTTTCAGGGGATACTCCACCAAACCCAGAAGCTCCATTCTGAAATTAGAGTTCAACAAAAATTTATTGTACCCCCCTACCCATTATAAGTGCTAGGAAACAGAGACAAGAGAGACTGGGCACACAGCTAACTCAGTGGAAAACACTTGCTGTTATGTGTGAGGCCCTGGGTTCACCCCCAGCTTTGAGTAACAAACAAGTAAACAAATGAACATGGAGACGAACAAGGCAAGATTCTTAGCTTGAAGTCAGTAGCTCCAGGCCTGACCTTTCACTGCTGTTCCGTGTAACATGTTGTCACTTCATTTCTCTTTGTACACCCAGCCATTTCATTGGCTCCAGAGTTTCTGACTAGCTCTGAAGACCGCTAAAGACAACAGTCCCACCTATCCTGTGTTTCAGCCAGTTTGAAGTCCTCCCCCTTCTCTCTGGCTTTCATTGTTACCCAGGGTCTTATTCTTACCTCCCTCAATTATGCCTCCCTTTCAAGAATCAGTTTGTGGATTCCTCCTATCCACCATCCCCTACACACATACCAGTATGGGAAACAAGCATCCTGGTCAACCACTCCTGCCTCATTGCCCATGGTGACACACATCTGTAATCGCAGCACTTGGGAAGTAAAAGCAGGAGGTTCAGGATTCCAAGGCCTTCCTCAGCTACATAGTAAGATTGAGGCAAGGGTGACCTACACGTGACCTTGTTCCAAAGAAGTATTGTAGGGATTGATGAAGTTAAGACTCCAGAGCAGGCTGCCTTGGTCAAACACCATCTCTGTTAATAACTGGTTGTGTAATCTTAGCAAGTTAGATAGCCTTTCTTTGACTCAATTGCTTCATTTGTAAAATGGAAATATAACAGCACCTACCTGGAAGTTTTGAGAATTAAGTAGGTAAATGTACAAAGTGCCCTAGATTAGAACAGTGGTCAATGTGAGTTCATGGAAAGAATTGCTGAAGATTAACCTGTGCTGTGTGATATAACACATCTATATGCATAGGCCTGTCGACGTCACCTATTTGATAATTTATTGAAAACAGGGTCTGCATTCAGCTCCTGTGTGTAGCCTAGATATTAACAATTTAATTTCATAATGTGTATTGACCATGCATATTATATGCCCAGTATACCCTATAAATTTGCTGTGTCTCTAACATTTCCAGAAAAAACAAAGCTATAGTCCTAACTGTTGCCATATCCTTCAGCATCTGGAACAGTAAAGCCTTTGCTATTTTCTTCCTCTTCTTTACCCTCAATGCAGGGCAGCTTCTATATAAAACTATAGTCAGGAGAAGGATAATGAGGTTTTGACCCTGAATTTATCGTTTCTTCATGCACCGCCAACTAAGTCAGGAGAAACATGTTCCTTTAAGTTTCTGAACCAGCAAATAAACTTGTATTTTTTCACTTTCCACCACCTTCCTCCTGAAGTAAATTGACCAATTCAAATTCATACATAACATAGTCTCCTCTAATTGAATCTACTACTTAGCTATATTGAGATCTGTAACAAAATTATTTCTCCTCATAATCAAGGAAATAAAACTTGATGTTTATATATACATGTCCCATGAGAATAGTTTGGAATTGTTTCCAGGATGTTTAACCTTTTCAGAATAGTAATGATTTTGTTATTGTAACTTGACTTGTGGCCTTGATAACTTTGGCCTGCTCTGTTTCAAATGCACACTGTGGATCTCATGCTCTTAAAACACAGTAGAGCAGCAGAGTAGGGAGCCCTCTTGAAAAGTGTGCCAGCTCCCCACTTGTAAAGCCCTAAATTCGGCGTGACACCTTTGGCTCAGTACCATAAGCTCCTTCCCTCCAGCCTGGGCCCTCTGTCCTGACTGTGGTGTTTGTTTGTGTACATATAGCTGCATTCTAGGCTTTTCCTTTGCCTCCATCCCAAGGTAGTCCATGTTGCCTGTCCGTGTCTCTTAGGTCTATCATACTCACGCCCCCATAGACACTGCCTGCACCTAGCGTTCTGATTCTCTTGGACAGTGGCAGTGGTCTCTCAGCTGTGATTGGAGCACTTGAGGTCAGGATTCTTCAGTCTTAAGGCAATCTGCTATGGAGAAACAATGTGCAAATGACTCTGTTTACAATCCTCCAGTGGCCATCCTGTTCGGGAAGCCAGCACTGGGAATGGAGGGTGGAGTGTCTGTGTTTGAGTTTTAAATAAGTGCTTACTGTAACACTATCGTATGAGGAATGGTGTCGCCAGGTGCCAGACACATCAGTGTGGAGACGCACTGAGTGCATATCATGTGCTGCCCCTCTCTGGAACCAGGTGCCTGGTTTACACAAGACCAGCCTTCCTGCTCCTTTCCCTGCTTCACTCATATGTTCCCAAGTGTGGAGTGGATATTGTATGTTCACTCAAACTGCCACCCTAAAGGTGGGGAATCGTATCTGGTCTTTGTCTCCATCCTCTGTCAGGGCATGCCTCTACTGTCCTGCCCAGAACCCCATCCCACATGAGCTGACCACTTCCACATGAGCACCAGTCAGTGCTGTTCTTGGCACTCTCTGTTTTCGTGTTGATCACTCCAACAACTGAGTGCCTTTTGTGGAGATCAGAAATGGGCCTTACTCAGTTTTGAACCCTAGCTCAGTATTTATCCTAAGAGGGCTCAGGACATACACAAGGGAATGAATGACTTGTGAGGTTAAATAAGAAATCAGATACACATAAAGCACTGAGAATTGACCTGTATATGCTCAGCATCTGGCTGTTAGTCAGGTTCTCTGTGCTGCTTGATTTTACCAGGGAAGCAGACACAAGGCAAACAGTCCTTACTTCCACATAGCTTTGGAAGAAAAAAGACTTTTTGGTATTTCTGGGAACAGTAAATGCAATGGAGAAAAGCAAAGCAGGGTCAGAAGCAAATAGCAGTGCAGCAGAGGTGAGGATCATAGGTGGTCCCAGCTCTGTCCCAAAGCAGGAAAGTAGAAGGCAGCTTTGGAATGGAGGCACAATAATCCCTTGACCAGCAAGCATGAAAAAGTAATGTTGGGTGAGTTCTATGGGAGGCCATTGTTTCTGGGGTGCAGTAGGTGATAAGACAGACCAGTGGTCAGAGCCACTCACAACAGAGTGGAAACGTGTGATCTGGGTCACAGGTAAAATAGAATGGTCAAGACTTTGTCTTTTGTCCTCATGGTTAGATGCCATACTCACCCAGTGCTTGTGAATGTGAGCCATGTGCTCTGTGCTGTATAGGGTCTTGTTACTGAAAGTGGGTGTCCCTACCAGCCTGGTCACTTCAGGATGGTTTAACTTAGCATCAGGAGAGATGAAATTTATTTCTAGAGACTTTTTATTGTGAGCTTTGAAAACTGCTTTCTAGAATCTAAAGACTACAGCCCACAGAATTTTCTCATATGTTTCAAGTACCCTCAGATGGTGTCCCTGCAGAGTGAACGGTTTGGGACTCTAACATAGTTATTAGGTTATGCAGTCCTCAAGCAGAGCCTCTGTTCCGAGCAGAGCTGTGTGCTGCAGCATGTTAGATTGGCCTGCTTCTGTGGAAGCTGTTTAGAAGACTGCACCTCGTGGCCTCCGCTCCACCTGGTGGTCTGACCAGCCCCTCTCCAAGTCTCAGCTTCGGTGTCACTTGGTCAGAGAAACCTTTCTTAACACTCTACCTGGACTGCATTATGTTCTCACTGATGCCACCCTCACATTTTCTTCTCTTTTTTAGCCATACCATGTCTGAATATGGGAGGATGACAGACACAGAGCGAGACCAGATAGACCAGGATGCCCAGATATTCATTAGGACCTGTTCAGAGGCAATTCAACAACTCAGAACAGAAGGTGAAGTGCTCTGAAAGAAACTAACATATCCCATTAATGTGCCAACCAGTTAACTACTCATGCTGCTGCCACTTATGATCCCCTTTTACTTTCTGAATGGCATTTAGGACTTAAAACTTGAAAGTCCTTCTTTCCTGGTCCATCTTCTAAGCTAAGCTGTTCAAAGTCCTGAAAAGACCTCACTCAAGTTAAATAAGTGGAAGGCAGGAATGGAAAAGACCTCTCTAAATAGAATCTATAACCTACCAAAAGACCAAGGCCAGAGGAATAGATTTTGTGTGTGCATATTTGTATATTTGTGGAAACATGCATGTGTGACAATGTTCTGAGTGGCAGGACAGATCGCAGTAGTCTCTAAGATCTAGTTGTCCTGTTAAAGTCAACACCCATTTGAAACGTCATGGTTGAGAGGAAGCAATGGAGCTGTGACTTAAAAGCAATGCACCCCAGCTCTGCTATGTGCTAGCTCCGTGGCCTTGGACAAGTCACTTCATTTCCCTGGGCTCAACTTCTTCTTTGAAACAGTATAGAAAGTAATTAGGCATATCACTTGAATTCTTACAACATGCTAGAGCCTTACCTGGCACGAGGGGCCTAGTATTATCTCCCCTTCACTGGGTTTCATCCCCGAAGAGGAGGAGCTAGGCTTCCCAGCCACATGTCTTCCGTGATTTTTAAGCACGTACATTAGAACTACAGAGGTCAAAATTACCAGCTACTATTGGACTCATGGCTGACTTCTGGTAGAGAAGCTTCTCAGAGAATGTTGATCAATAACTGAGAGTCTAATGAAAGCTTACCAGGAAATATACATCACACAAAATTATGTGTGCAGCATTGCAGAGTATCCAGATCATCTTGTGAGTCCCAGGTTATACAGCCCTCTAGTAAAAACATAACCTGTGCCCCATACTCTTAAGGGCAGGCATTTGTGACCTTCGGTGACCTTTTGCCTCTGGACCTCAGTTGGTTCATTTGAGGAATTTCTCTGAAGTCTTGGCATCATGCCTGCACCCAGCCTTTCCACTGATAGCAAGGTCTCACCATAGGAACTGACATAGGCTTCTGTGTGGTAGCTGGCCCTTGTGGCTCATCAATGGGAAAGGTTCTTGGCGAGCAGGATACTACGGATAGTGCCACTCAGTGTCTGAGGGGAGAAGGCAGTCACTGTATGCTGAAAGCAGTGCAGGCAGAGGTGTCCGTGCTCTAGCACATGTGATTTAAGCATGTCACTTGAAGGTGAGCCTCAGCACTGGCTGTTAATACAGTCAGGTCAGCATTCTGGAAGGAGCTGGTTCAACTCAGCTCCCCTGGTGCTGTAATAAGCTATAAATTTTTTGACTGCAGTTTCTATGGGTTTAATCTCTCACCTGGTGAACCCTAATAAATCTTACTCTTAAAAATGTAGTCTCACTTGACACGAGGCTGGTTTATAGCTGTGCTTTTGAACATGCTTTCGATGAAGAGCTTCGAGGAAGCTGACTGTTCTATGGGGTCCTTGAGCACAGACCTGAGTGCTGTCCTTTTCTCTTACAGCCCACAAGGAGATACATTCCCAGCAAGTGAAGGAACACAGGACTGCGGTTTTGGATTTCGTTGAAGATTACTTAAAAAGTATTTCATTTTCTTCTAAAGGTCAAATGTGGTATTTCATAGGAGATGCAATTTAGAATAGAGCTTTGCTAGCTGAAGACTGTAGTATCTCATTAGTATTAATGATATCTTTGCCTGAGAAGCCATTTTAAATGTTCTATGTTCTGGTATTTTCTGCTTCAACAGGAGTATGTAAGCTTTACTCTGAACAAAGAGCCATCCGAGTTAAGCGTGTGGTGGATAAGAAGAGACTGTGAGTATTGCTCTTCCTTCCTCAGTTAAAACAGGGCCAACAGGAATGGCAGCCTGAGCTCCTAAAGCAGTGACTCTGTGGGCCTCTGTGCACGAAGCCTTCACCGAATGCAGTCTTAGAAGCTGAGGACATACTGTGTACCAGGTGGTGCTGGCCAGTCTGTTAGCCACAGCAGCCCATGAGGCAGATTCTCTTTGTTTTCCTGATCACACTGAGGTTCAGCAGGTTTTAAACTCACATGACCCCACAATTTCATAGTAGCTGGACTGGTTGAGCAATTACCTAATTTCTTTTTCTTTTTGTTGGGAGTAATAGAGAGCCAGTCTGGCTGTGAGGTTCATGCTGGCCTCAAAGTCATCATGCAGCCTAAACTGACCATGAACCCATATTTTTTTCTGCTTCAGGATTCAGAGTGAGGGAGTTACAGGTATGTGCCACCCACCCAACTTCCCACCCCATTTCTTCATAACCCTATGAGGTGGGACACTTGGAGCTGTTTGACTTTGGTCTCTGGCCCCCGTATTTCCTTATCTGAAAGTTTTTCTGCAAAGGGGTTTTCACATTGACCAGTGCTCCCCTATATTGCTGACAATGTGACATAATATATTCAAGATGCCATGTACACCAAACCCTACTCCCACTCCAATACCCATTTTGGCATGGTGACTGCCAGTTTTCCCCGGGAGGACCCAGGGGAGCAAGTCTGACTCTGGTGTTGTATGATTAGCTGTCCCTATGGTAAGGAGACCGGTCACGGAGAGACAGGCGTGTCTGCTGCACTATCACAGGGAGAGACAAGAATAGGCCTCAGCACACAGAGCCTCAGCCTTGCTTCTAAGCAGAAGTTCCCTCTGATGTCAGTCAGATGGGAATTGTACAGCATCAGTCAGCTGCCAGATCTCTGTTCTCCATGATTACCTTGAACAGAAGGCCTTGGAGACCTTGGAATGACTAACTCTTCAGTGTGGCCCAGTTCTCTCCTCTTAGGCTTGTACCTCTCGGGCAGGCCTTGACTTCTGATCATACTGCCTCAGCCTCCCAGGTGGTGGGACTGTGGAACTACAGGCATGTGTTGGCCACCCTGACTTCTTCTGGTCTTTCTTCATCTTTACACTTAAAGCATACTTATAATTTTATCCTTAATCTTATGCCTCCCTTATGCATAGGTCTCACAAAGGCCAAGTATGACAAATTCAAGGCTGTAGTGACTGTATCATAGCTTTTGTTTCTAAATCAGTCCCCAGTGACATCTGCTTTGCCAAGTCCTATGTGTGACTTTGTCCTAAAGGAGCTTTGCTTTTCTAATGCCCAATTCTTGCTGAATTCTTCATCCATAGAACCTTTCACATAGTCTTCTCTGTCTATCTGGTGGACAAAATCATACTCATCTTTCCAGCCCAAATCAAACGTCACCTGACTTATGAAGTGTTCCAGCTGTTGCCAGCAGTGTTCTGTCCCCTTAGTAGGTTTCCCATGTGTTGTTCACAGCCAGGTGCAGCACACACACTCATGCAGCCACCATTGACTTAAGTCTCCTCAAACACCTCAGCCCATCACACAATGCCTGTCCTTTGGGTAGAGTGTGCACAATTGTCATTGGTGGGTTGTTTGTATCCACTGTTCTGTTTGGGCTGCTGATGGCTGTCATTAAGAAGTTTGAGAAGTCCGGCTGCTCATGTTCTGTGGCACTGTTGTCACTGTCTCATTCATCTGCTGAAGGAAACCATATGTGTTAAGGTGCAGCTTGCTCACTGTAAAGTCTTACAAGTGCAGACGGTATTATGTGGTAGCTTGTGTTCTTGTAGAGTGGAGATGTCTCATCTGTCAACCGGACCAAAGGGCTCTTATTTCAAACTGCTGAAAGTATGTTGCTCATTAAGCCAGAAGTATTTCCAGCTGACAGTTCTGCACTTTCCTACAGTGACTATGTTGTCTGCAAATGATAGTGCCATCATTTCATCTAAGTGGCATTTTGCTTTCTGAGCTGACAGTAGGACCTGTTGCATGTTGCCTCAAGCCAGAGTGGGATAACTACCTGGGGCATCCCATCTCTCTGCTGTTTTCCTATAAGACTACACATTTGGAGATGGGGGCCTTTGTCTTCTGACTTTCTGATCAGTGCACTAATTGGAGCCTGCTACAAAGTAGATGCTCATCTACTCATTCCTGATTGAAGGAGACATAGAGTTAGAGAGTAAAAGCTTACAAACTAGAAATACATGGACCAATATTGGATGAAGCATTGGCACAAGTGGCCCTATTATATATCCCCAGAGGACTTTATTTTTTTTTAAAAATCTTTTTTTATTTTACATACTAATCCCAGTTCCCTCTCCCTCCCCTGTTCCAGCTGTTCCCACCTTCCCCCATCCCACCCCCTATTCACTCCTCAGAGAAGGTGAGTTCTCCCATGGGAAGTCAACAAAATCTGTCACATCATGTTGAGAGAAGACCAAGGTCCTCCACCACCCCTCCCCCCGTTTCTAGACTAAGCAAAGTATCCCTTCATAGGGAATGGGTTCCAGAAAACCATTTCATACACTAGGAATAAATACTTGTCCCACTTCCAGTGGTCCTACAAACTGTTCAAGCCATACAACTGTCACCCACATTCAGAGGGCCTAGTTCAGTCCTATGCAGGTTCCCCAGCTGTCAGTCCAGAGCCAGTGAGCTCCCACTAGCTCGGGTCAGCTGTTTCTATGGATTTCTGCATCATGGCCTTGACCCCTTTGTTCCTATCACTCCTGCCTCTCTGACTGAACTCTAGGAACTCGGGCCAGTGCTTAGCTGTGGATCTCTGCATCTGCCTCCATAAGTTAGTGGATGAAGGTTCTATGATGACAATTAAGGTAGTCATCAATATGATTACAGGACAGTTCAGGAACCCTCTCCACTTCTTAGCTGGGATCATCCTTGCCAGATTCCTGGGAATTTCCCTAGTGACAGGTTTCTTGCTAACCCCATAATGGCCCCTCTATCAAAATACCGCTTTACTTGCTCTCCCTCTCTGTCCTTCTCTCAAGTCAGCCATCAGTCAGTCCCTCATGTTCTCCTTCCCTCTCCCTTTATCCCCTCCCCCTCCTCTCATACCCTCCCCTCTACCCTCCATGCTTCCAATTTATTTGGGAGATCTTGTCTATTTCCCATTCCCAGGGGGCTCCATGTATGTCTCTCTTAGAGTCCTCCTGATTTCTTAGCTTCTCTGGGGTTGTGGACTGTAGCCTGGTTATCCTTTGCTTTATGTCTAACATCCACGTACGAGTGAGTACATACCATGTTTGTTTTCTGGGTCTGTGTTACCTCAGGATGATTTTTTTCTAGCTCCATCCATTGCCTGTAAATTTCAATATATACTTGTTTTTTACTGCTGAGTAGTACTCCATTGTGTAAATGTACCACATCTTCTTTATCCATTCTTCAGTTGACGGGCATCAAGGTTGTTTCCAGGTTCTGGCTATTACGAATAATGCTGCTATGAACATATTTGGACAAATGTCCTTGTGGTCTCGAGTGTGAATCTTTTGGGTATATGCCCAAGAGTGGTATTGCTAGGTCTTGAGGTAGATTGATTCCCAGTTTTCTGAGAAACTGACATACTGATTTCCAAAGTGGCTGTATAAGTTTGCACTCCCACCAGTAATGGATGAGTGTTCCCCTTACTCTGCATCCTCTCCAGCATAAGCTGTCATCAGTGTTTTT
>LOJH01020593.1:0-12793 GCA_001685095.1 Ellobius talpinus
TGAGAATTAGCCAATAAGAGGCTGGAACTAATGGGCCAGGCAGTGTTTAAATGAGCACAATTTGGTGTGGTTATTTCAGGAGTAAGCTAGCCAGGATCCAAGCGGAATGCAGCCTGCTGCCTCATCACTACAGGAAAGGAATACAGGTGCTGCCAGGGGGTGGACAGCCCGGCGAGCACACAGGGAATCTGTGGAATGCCCACGGCACCTGAAAAGGGAGGTCCCAAGAGCTTGTTCACACAAAGTCAATGATGAAAGGCCATTAGGGGTTTTCATTCTTCCCATAGGATCTGTTCTTCTTTGTGGGGTCTACAGGAGGGTCTCAGCTTCTTTGTACCTAGAGACATAATCAAGAACTGAGGGTGATGTCCAGTTTAGGCTGCATGTTAGTGAGTGTAGCTACAAGTGCAGCCCAGTATTATAAATTCTTTTCGTGAGTTTTTAAGGTTCTGGGGGTTACCTTTATAAATGTTATCTGGCTACAATGTCAACAGGTTGAGTGATCCAATTACGGGAGAATGATGGGGTGGTCAAGTAAAATGTGTAAGCTATGATGTCATTTCACTGAAGTTCTGTGTAGCCCCAGAGAAGGTCAATATAAAGACAAATGTCATAGGTTAACTCCTACCATGGGGTGCTGGAGGGAGTAAGTTAGTTACCAGTGGGCTGTGTGTCCACACGCAATTACAATCGTAGCACACCCTACTGTGTGAGCTGCGGATTGAACAGGAGATGCCACACTCAAAAACAGCCATAAGGGAAGTAGTTACAGCAAATGGGTAATTTTCTTTCTCGATTTTTCTATGGCTTTCCCTTCTTTTTCTTTTTTTCTTCTGCTTCTTTATTTCCCTCTCCTTCTCACCTTTTTCTTCTTTCACACAAAGTCTCCCTATGTGGTCCAGAATGGTGACAAACTTGTAATTCTCTGCCCACCTGCCTCGGTCTCAGTATCCCTAGCTACACAATGGGTGGATGATGAGCCCCATCTGGGACCGTTGATGTTCATATCCATCAGGAAGAAAACGGTTTTTGCAGAAAAAAAAACTAAGTCTAATTACATGGGAGATGTATAACATTAAAGAATAAAATATTTCTCATAAAAGACATATATAGAAACCAAAGTTTTTCAAAAAGCAAGATTAATATTTATATAAAATAACTAGTCATGGTTCTAAGTTTTGGGTAGGAGGTAACTTTTTCTTTTCCTTATGATATCATTTTCATAAGTTTTCTGCAAAGACTATGTCTATATTTAGAATTCAAAGATAGATGATAGACAGGAGGTTGGATGAATAGGTGTGTGTGCACAGATGAGAGAATGCAAGAAATAAAGAGAGAAAGGAAGATGTGAAGGAAGAGAGAAATTGGAAAAGAAATACAGAAAAGATAGATATAGATAGATACATAGATAGATGAAAGATGATAGATAGATAGATGGATGGATGGACGGACGGACGGACGGACGGGTGGATGGACGGACGGATGGACGGATGGATGGATGGATGGATGGATGGATGGATAGATAGATAGATAGATAGTTGATAGGTGTTGTATTAGCTACTTTTTGTCAACTAGACACAAACTAGAATTACCTGGGATGAGGTAACTTCAATTGAGGAATTGCCTGTAGGTGTTTTCTTGGTTAGTAATTGATTTGGGAGGGCTAAGCCCATTGTGGGTGGTCCTGGGGGATATGAAGAAAGCAAACTAAGCAAGTCCTGGGGAGCAATCCAAGAAATGGCCCTTCTCCATGGCTTCTGCTTCAGTTCCTGCCTCCAGGTTCCTGCTCTGATGGACTGCAATATGGAAGTATAAGTCAAATAAACCCTCGCCCATCCCCCAGTTGGTTTTGGTCAGTGTTCCATCATAGCAACACAGAAGCAAATAGAACAGGGTGTGTGTCTCCTTTCCCCCTCCTCCCTCCCTTTTCACTGGGAAGAGAGCAGGAACACTCTTTATTCAAAGAGGAAGGCTTATGCCCCATCTCCAACCTGTTTCTTCAGCCTACACTGCAGTGGATGCAAGCCAACCTCCTGAGCCACATATACCTGAGGGGCACATACCCACAGGCTCTAGGATCATGGTTCCGAGGAGGATGGGCTTGGAAAGATGGGGTCTTCCATCACTACCCAACCCAAGTAGGATTCTCGATCCTACTCTGTGTCTGGCAATGGAGAACACACAGTTTGGTTGAATCCACTGCTGCCCAGTCACTGTACCTTCCAGGGTCCATGGAAGAATAAGGGAATGAGGACCAGCTACTTGGACACTGTGTGAGGTATCACTAGACAGGTGATGGCATGAGGGTCTCCAGGGCAGGTACTGGCGTGGTTAAACATGGGTAAATGGGAAAGAAGAATGTTCTCAGCAGGATGCACCGGAGGAAGGGAGAAGCTAAGAGAGAAACTTCTGGGAAGATGAGTGTCAGTCATGGGGGAGCTCACATTAGGGCTGAGCAGGTATTACAGGCCTGAAGCTTGTATAGTTGGCAGGAGATGTAGTTGAGGGAGAGTATCTCTTAAAGGAAAGAAAATGAAAACAATCTGTAAAAATAGAGACTGCCCTGGACATACACAAGTGAGAACTGGAATACAGGGTCCTTAGGTGACTGTCCTTTGGTGTTCACTGTTTAAGGAACAGGGACAAAGCTTTTAAGGCAAAACTGACCCAGCAACATAGCATTTTAGAAAAACAACTTGTTACCATGTATTGTCTTTCCATGAGATATGACATCAATCACATGCCCTGGGTACCACAGAAACTGGCACTCACAGAGACCCTGTTTTCCAGGCTGTCCCACTGAGAGTTGAGTACTGTCCTGACTGCTTCTTGCATCTCAAGACCCGTACTGTGCTCTACAATGATACATCCCCATTTGGCGGTGCCAAGGGGCATGTATTGACCAGATACTTCCAGAGTCCAGAGCTCAGTGTAGCCAGTGATACTCCCTCAGCATAGCCCTGTCTACTCTCATTGGCCAGGTGCAATGACAAAGCAGAGAACAATTCGGCTCTCGGTGTCATCTCAGCCAGGCCCCAGCACTTCTTTCTTCTTCTCTGGACTGAGATGCCCACGGATTGAGGAGCCATTGATATGTCCCAGTGTAGCACAGAAAGCAAAACCAAGGAGGCTAAAGAAGAAGAATTTCCACAGGTTCAAGGATCGTTTGGGCTATATAGTGAGTTCCGGGTCAGTCTGAGTCACAACATGAGACTGAATCTCAAAAACTAAAATCAAAACCAAAGAGCAGCACTAAGACCCTAGCCAAGAATGCTGCCAACAAGTGTGTCTCATGGGTGTTGAAGCCAATACCCTAGGAGGGTGGTGAGCCCCATGCCATCTCCTACTCTGGACCTTAGTGTTCCTGACTGTGTAATGGGGGTGGGAATGAAGAGCCACACCTGAAACTGTGGATGAGAAACAGTTCTGAAACCTCCTGCAATGCTCTCTACCTCTATGAAGTGCAATTAAAATAACAACTGTAGGTTATAATCAACACAGAAAAATGGGTAGAGGCCCAAGTGGGACCTCTCAAGGCCCAATCATTTGCCCCTGCAGGTATGGGAAGGTGCATGGCTACCTTTGACTTGAACAAATCACTTCTTTCCACAGAGAAAGGTCAGTAGGAGGCCCTACATGGGGACTGAGCAGTGCTATTTTTTGACTGGGGTGTAACCTGGAGTGCCCCGATTCCCAGACTGTTCATCTGCCTCCCCCACAGCATGCTGTCCAGTCCAGAGGACCACTGCATACCACTATACACTCAGGTAGGGGCGAGCAAGGTGGACATCTACCTATGCTCGGGCAGCCTGTGGTTTCTCCTAGTCCACTGCACAGGCATGGGGAAACTATTCATGTGGGCTGCGGTGGCTTTCCTTTTCCACTGCCAAAGAGAACGGCATCATCATTCCCAATGTGTGGAATTGGAGTTTATCTTTTTTGGCATGATCCATAAAAATTTAAAAACCTTATACACAAAAACTCCCTAAACTAAAAAACTTGACGCAGAAAACAACTTGAACAGTATTGCAGGTAGCACTGGACACAATATCTATACCTAACATGAAAACGGGTTTTTTTCAAATCTGTTTCAAGGGATTGAATAGTCAAGGTACAAAAACATTTATTTAAATTAAACATATCTGACAAATCAATATTCATAACTGTTCCATGCATATGTAGTTTTCTTGAAAAATAGAACAGAGTAGCTTAATGTCTGTGATACTGCTTTACAAGATTATTAATACGCATTGAGACTGGGCACCAGACGATCATATCATCAACCATTCACTATTTATCACCACATGGTATATACAGTAGTAACATAAAGATTAAGTATATCTTATAAGTGATTTTATAATAAGACTTCTGGGAAGGGGATCCATCAACAACACAAAGTATAAGACGGAGATAAACAGCAGAATATAAAAACACATTTCATAAAGGTAATAATACAGACGTGTACAAGGACAGACAAGAGTCCGTTAGCTCAGTGTTAGGTGTGTTCCTTCAAAGGAGGCTTAGGGGATAGAAATGTCCAGGGTGGGATCAGAGCTCAGAAACATCTTTGGATGTCACAGTGTGTTTGTTTGGGACCGCCAAAGGATGGTGGGGCAGGGGAACTGTTCAGATACATCCACTTGAAGAGCAAGAACTGAGTTTCTCTCACGGCCAGGGGAATCATGCCTGGGATTTCAAGTCAGGGGCCCTTTGAATTGGGGGCCAGTTTGGAGTAGAGGGAGAGTAACAGAGAGGAGAAGAAAAACCTCCAGCAAAGCGTGAGGAGCAGCAGACAGGCGGAAGGGAGTCTCCTTTGCATCTATAGACAGGGCCGTGCTGCGTCTTTGCTAGAGAAATCAGCACAGCCCAATGCTGCTGCTTTGTGGACAGTGTTTTTAGCTTCCTAGCTCTTTGGGTCATTCAGCAGGGAGGTGGTGAGACTCTGCTACAGTTGAGAAGACTCTAAATCAGGCTACACACCCTGGGGGGGCGTGCCTGAATAAGGGCGTCTCTCTCACACTGTAGTCTCCCAGAGTGTATGTAACAAAAATAAAAAAATGCATGTAAAGTATATATTAAAAATGAAACAAAAAAAGCAAGCAAACAACAATGACAAAAAAAAACCCAAAAACTTCAAGTCTGGGTGGCCCTCACCCTTAATTCCAGCACTCAGGAGGCAGAGGCAGGCTTTGAGTTTGAAGCCAGCCTGGTCTACAAAGTGAATTCCAAGACAGCCAAGGCTACACAGAGAAACCCTGTCTCAGGAGAGAAAAACAAAACGAAACAACAACAAAAAAAAACACTTTGAATCTGATTTTGCTTTCAGTGATACAGCTGAACATACTCATTAATTTCCTGAACCAGGGTACATGTTTTCTGTTTAAAAAAATATGTTTAGTGTTTGTGTGAGTGTATGTGAGCATGCTCGAGCACACATATGTTGGGGCATGCACACAGAGGTCCGAGTACAATTTCAGGAGTCAATTCTCTCCTTCCACCATGTTGGTTCCAGGGACAGACTGTTGGTCATCATGCTTGTCAGCTGGCACTTTCACCCACTGAGCCATCCTGAGCCATCTTGTCCACCCAAGGGTAAGTGTTTTTCTCATTTGGAGGAGTTCCTTTGGAATTCTAGGATGACTGTGGACCAGGGAACAGGAAAGCAGAAAACCTGGACCCTTGGGCAGTACACATGAAGTCTCCATGAGTCTGCCCATTCCTGGGCTCACACTCTCTTTGCCCTTGAGAGGACCATAACTCAGGAATCCATAGAGCAGGGGCTTGGCTATCAAGCCAACCCTCACTTTACAGGAGAGAACAGTTAAGTCTAGTCAAGCCAGAATGGGGTTTTGCCAGTTAGAGCCTGAACTGAGATGGACCCCAGACCCAGGGTCCTTCTCACTGGGAGCACCACAGATTAGAGGCAGGAACTCCAATGCACCGGGCTTCCCACCATCAGCTACACTGATGGCAGCAGATAGAAGAGTGGCCAGGAAGTCCCGCTGCATTAGCTCCTTGAGGCTGTGCTTCCGGGGTGAAGCCAACGAAACACATTTGGAGGGACAGAGGGGGCGCTGGACCCCGGCTTTCTGACCTCCTGCCACCACGGGATGGTGACATTACAGTTTCTGCTCTGTTCAGTGCTTCAGACGGAGGAGAGGACGGCAGGGCTGGGCCAGGCTCCATGCCTCTGGCTCTATGACACACTGTAGCTGTTGTAGTATGTGGCCGTGGCATCAGCCAGGACGGATATGAGACTGGTCTCTGTGGGGCCTGTTACGGTCCCCTGGGAGAGTGGGCCATGCCCACTCAGGGTCCCAGCCCCTGCAGCGGAATCAGGGTGGCCAGGAGTGTTCAAATACTGATCAAATTCATTGCGATCCATGTCCCCCAGAAGTTCCACCTGGCTTAGTTGATCCAGGGTGTCAAAGCCAGGGTGCTCAGGAGGTGGGGAGAGCTGGCCGAGGTGGGCCTGGAGGTTGGGATGAAGAGGGTGGTAGGTGGCAGGGGAATAGTAGGCTGGAGATGGGGGGCAGCCGGGAACAGAGGACATCATAGAAACCCCTGGGGACTGGCCAAGAGCCAAAGAACCTAGTGGGTGGCTGCAATGGAGGGGACTAGGTGTGAACTCTGGTGAGTAAGGGGGCCCTGGTAGGTGGGGGAGGCGATGGGGGTGGCCATGTTCCTCCTGGCATGAGGATGAGAAGAAGGTCTGCTCAGGCTCCAGCGCGTCCAGGGGCGACATCTCTGGGGGTGTGGGTAGCCCATAGGGATATGTGTCCACACTGCCAGGGGCACCAGCTGCACCTTCATGGTAACAGCTGTGTAGTCCGGGCAGAGCAGTGCCTGGGGAGTACTCACCCCTGTCCTCCTTCTCCCCCAGTGCACCCCTGCCAACGCCGTTTTTCTCAGGCAGCGTGTTCTGGTCACGAGAGAGGGAGCTCAGGAGGAAGCCAGGGTCCACACGCTTGCAGAGGCGCTTGCCTTGTTTCTTTCTGCGGGGTCGGTACTTGTAGTTGGGATAATCCTGCATGTGCTGTAGGCGCAACCGCTCTGCTTCATCCACATAGGGCCTCTTTTGCGACAGCGTCAGCGCTTTCCATGACTTTCCTGATCACACAAACCAGAGAAGGGCATGCTCAGACTCCAAACGGTTGGCTCAGCCTTTACACCTGCGTCAGCCTCATGCCTCTTAGCGTCCCATGTGCCGACACCTCTGTCCCCCTACTCCACCCAAAGGAACCTTCTCACAGCCACCAGGGACACCATCTGCTTCTATTCTCTTTTCCTCCCAGATCCCACACAGAGAGAAAGGGCTGAACCACCCTGGCCTGTTTGCACTGCACAAAGTTAGCTTTTCTCACGGAGAAAGTGCTTAAAAACCACCAGCTCACCCGAAACCACCAGATGGCCCAGCCATTCCAAACTGCAAGAGTCCCACCTGACCCAATCATTAGCAACAGAAAAAAAAATCTAAGGGCCATAATATTGGCTTGGGCTCTTCCTTTCCTCTAAGGGTCCGTTTCATTCATTTGTGCATTTTGATGGAAGTTCCCTGCTGCTAATGAAGTGACAGCGTGCTGTTTACTTATGTGTGACTCGCAGAGCCTTTACTGAGGGAGCCCAGCCTCGGCAATTATATCATCAAGAAGTTGATTTAAGAATCTCAGTAAGGCTCACAAATAACTGTTCCTCACCTCTGAAGGTCAAATAGACTCTACTATGTAAAGATATAGGTATGGCTTGAAAGCTAACATTCATACACACAGAGAGACACACATGTGCGTGCACACACACACAGAGGAACACTCACACACACATGCATGATACCACTTTCTTTCATGGAATTAGGACCTTTTGGACATAGCAGAGCACTTGCTTAGCCACAGCTCCTCACAGAAGCAAACTCCTTAACTTCCCGGGGTCCCTATCTTCCTTACTATTGGGTCCCTATGTTCCTTACTACAGCACATGCTGCTTCCAATTCAAGGCTTTCTCTTTTAGGAGCATCCTCTCTGAGTAACCCCGTTGGTGCTAAAATGCTGCTTGTGCTTGATTTTCTATTCATCATTCCCTACCTATCTGCTGCCTTGCAAGCCACTTTGGCATCCCTCTTCCACCTTTCAGTGGGCATTGTGCAGCCCTGCTCCAGAGATTTGCAAGGATCACGTCTAGACTGTTTAAACTGCTCCTTCCCACGGTGGGCATCTACAAATTTCACATGCTTCCTCTTGACTCTAAAGCACCCTGAAGTTCAGACCCTTTAGTCAAGATGACAAGGCATCAGGCTGTGTAAGCCCTGTAAAGAAAGAGCCCATATCTTGCCACTGGTCACAGTCCAGATGTGGCTAAGCACAGGATCATGCATGCCCTGCCCTTGTCCCCACTGGCTGGCTTCATGGATCAGGATATCATAGGACACTAAGGGCTCAAAGGCAGAAGTTATCACTATTTGCCAGTTGTTGTAATGAGCTGTCACTTAGAGTATGGCTTGAATAGTGTTCCCAGCACCAGATGTGGAGATGATGCTGGTTGTCAGCCTGTGGCTGAGGCCACAAAGCACTTGCAAGAAGTCCAGGATGAAGACCCACCCCACACTCTATCCTTGGTCTGAATATAAAATATGTCTCTAGTTTCCAAATGCACCCAAATGTGATATAGTATTAATAAAACACAATTTCCATTATTAAATCCTAACAGATGTCTAATTTGTGATACAGCTTCTCATTCATAATACACTAGACATACTTCACTTAATGTATTCATGATATACCCAAATATTTCCCTTTCACCTGTTAAAGATCCTCTACCTAGGTAGGTCCTTCCTAAGGTTAAAGTTGGGGACGTTTCTAGTAGCAAAAGTTGGGAGTCTCTTATCCAGGCCTTCCTCCCGTCTCATAGGCCAGAGAGAGAAGAAATCATTTAGGAAGAAAGACCATATGGGGTGACTGCTGCTACCAATGATAGCAGGCACAGTGTCTCTATTTTCACCAGCAATGGATGCCTGCTGTTTTCCCCTCCCCTTAGTAGGGCTGAGCTGCGGGGGGAGTCTCCTCTGCAAGATGAACTGTACCTTTCTGCAGCCTAGAGCCCTATTCCAGAGAGAATTAGCCCGCAGGAAGGTTTGTGCCCCACATCTGTACCTGCCTCGCCCCCCCAAAACAGGCAGTCTAAATTCTTCTGCAGGCACCCCACCCTTCTTCTCTCCTCCCACCAGGGCCTGCCACAGAAACCTGATCAAAAATGGGATCATTTCTTCCTCGGTTAGGACTGATCAACAGGGTGATGAGGGGGGAAATTAGGAATTCATAAGAAAAGTGCTGGCATTTCTTTTAAAACAAAAATCTCTTAGGGTCTCAAGAAAACAATATAAGCTTTCAGGACAAAGAAAAATGGTGTTGCAGATATTAGTCTATTTCTTTTTACACCCATAGAAAGGAGTGGCCAAGGCAATGTTCACCAATACACACTAGGTACAGCTGGCCACAAGTGGTGCTTAGAACCCCAAAACTCTCACCAACTGCTTTCAGGGGCTCCAGACAGCCAGCAGGCTGGGCCCTCTTTCTATGCCCAGGCCTTTTGCCAGCAGAAAGTCAGCTGCCTCTGTGTGACTCTGAGAGAGGAAAGAGCCCAGGCTCCTACGGAAAAGGGAAGGGCTTCAACCCAGCAGTGGGTGGGGTCCAGGGGCCTGCATGTCTCTCTTGGCCAGCCTGGTGCCCTCTGTAAACACAAAATGTTTTGAAGGGATTTCATTGGTTAAAATAAATAAAAACCACCTTGAAGGGTAAAGAGGTTTGAAGTAGGTGAAGCTGAAAAGTGGTTGACTTCAAGATCCGTGAGGCGGCCCAGTAGATAAAAAGGCATTTATTTGCCATCACGCCTGAAGATTTGAATGTTTGATTCCTAAAACCCACATGGTGGAAAGAAGGAACCTACTCCCCACCTGAAAGTGTCTCCTGAACCCCCCCTCACTGTGGCATGCTCGCGCGCATATATACACACGAACACAAACACGTATATAACATGCGTGTGACACATACAGACACACACACACACACACACACACACACACACCGCTCCGGGTACTAGAGAGAAAAGAAACTCCTACAGAAACTCGGATTTCTAAGAACCATTTTAGCATTTCACCCCTGGCCTGTCTGGTCCCAGTCCAGATTATCTGCGTACAGCGCCATAGCTGCAAACATGAAGCAGGCGATGTGGTCTACAGACCCTCCCTAGCGGCTCCAAGGATCTTCTCAAGTTATCTACATTGCTAAGATAAATAGATAAGTGAATCGAGTCTATTCTGGTGGACGTCTTTTGTTGCTGCCTTTTTTTTCTCCCTGTTAAATAATTAAAAATAGGGATTCTTCCCGGTAAGGCCTCGATTGATGTATATTCGTTATCATCTTATCCGTGCCACACTCTCTCTGTTTGTCCTAGTCATACAACGTGGGGGAAATGATGGAGTCTCCAGCTTCAGTCTCCCAGCAAACTCCAGTTCCACCTAGGCTAAACGTAACCTCCAGCTGAGTCCCTGAGCCAGAGTTCCAGTCCTCTGTACCCGATGCCGGTTCGCGCCCGCCGCTGGGGCCCGGAAAAGGAACCAGTCCAGAAACCCGCCCTGGTCCTAAGGTTTCACCGTGAGCAACTCGGGCCCGGATGGTGTCCTTGCTCCGACGCCCCCCTCCCCGCCATCTGCGAACGGTGCTGTCACCCGCGCGGTCCCCAAACCACTTTCGCGTCCCGCGCACTTACCCAGCATCTTACTGAGCTCCGCGTTGTGCAGGTCTGGGTTCTGCACCGCCAGGCGTTTCCTCTCGTCCTTGGCCCACACCATGAAGGCATTCATGGGCCGCCGGATCCGGCTCTCCGAACCCTTTTCCCCTGGAGGTCGGGGGACGGCGGGCGGCGACAGTCCATCCGACAGCTCGGTTTCCAGGGCGGGACACTCCAGTCCTTCGGTCCACGGGTAGGTTCCCAGTAGCGAGGCCATGGCCAAACGCGGTACACTTGGCTTCGCCTCGTGGGGCCGGCGATGACCTGGCCCTCACTCAGGTCGCGCCGTCCAACTTGGCCCGAAGCCTCGGGCCGGGCCCTTATTTATCATCTTCGGGCCACCGGGTCCTCCAATGACTCTCAGGGGCGGCGCGGCCCCTCCCGGCTGCCCCGCCGCGGCGTCCCCTCTGCGACCTGCCGGCAGAGGGAGGGAGGGGAGGGGCCGGGCCTGTCCCGGTGCCCGCCCCTGTCCTCCTCTCCGCCTCCCGAGCCCGTCCCGGATCAGTGGATCAGCGCTCGGGTGCCGGTGCTGCAGAGCCACGGGGGAGCGTGCGCATGGCCCTCAGTCTCCCCTGCGTGGCGCGGGAGTCAAGTCCAGCCCCCTGTTCCGCTGGTCTGGCTGTCCTCCGCCCAGGGACCAGACTCTACCAAACTCCCACAAGGGAAAACTGAACTCTAACAGCTTTCGCAGGTATACACTGACCATCAATGTCCCTAGATCGGCCAATAAGCTATTGTGGACAGGACACATCTATGACTTCGGTCATCTCGTCCCAGCCAACGTGGGTGGCCACCAGAGATGGTCTTAGGCCGATGTGGGATCTACCCGGACGTCGGGCTCTGCTCAGTGCCCTTCCCAAACTGACACCCTGGGTCTCTTGGTTTTCTGCCATCCGATTTTCCTCTTCCTTTCTTTGCCTCATCCCACTCTGCCTGGCCTCCGCTTCCCCGCAGTCCCAGTCTGCAGCTCCCTTGCTAGTAGCTCTTTGGCAGAATTCTTTTCTGGAGTTTTCCTCTACTCAAGAGAAGTCGCTTTTACGATCCTAGGTCCCCCAACGACTTCCTTGCAATCCACGGGCCTCCTTGGTTTCCCGCATCCTGATACTTCAGGCTAAAAGGGCTGTGGCCTGGGAACTAGAGACCGTCTCCCCCTGATGCATACTGCGACTGCTTCTGCTGTCATACCAGCGACCGCACACAGTAGTCACTCAAGAACTGCCGAATAAATGAATGAATGAGCCAATATGGTTTAGAGACACCCCACTCTAGAAACCACAGCAGGCGGGACTAGATCCCGGAATTAGACCCACAAATATTTATGGCACGCCACCCCATGTGCAGGCTCCGCAGAGGCGACCTTCGAAAGAGGCAAGATCCCAGCGGAAGACCGTGGGGTTGGGTGCTAGAGCCTGCCTTGAATTTCTGACGGCATGACAGCAAGTCCGATATCTCCCAAGACCTTTTCTAATCTTAAAACCAGCCGATAAGGCTGACCTCACAGGCGGTGATGAGGTAAATGCAGTGAGCTCTGGCTGTGTAATCTTTGATGGAGATACCTCTCTAGACCTAAATTCCAGCGCGCGGTAACTGAATTCACCGATGGCCTCGCTTGCAACGTGCCAGTCGGCCAGGGCTGAGACGCTGCAAGTGTCCAGAGAACTGCAACTTCTCCGAGTTTAAGACCCAATTTTACGTTCCAGGGCCCCAGATAAAATTCATCAGGGCATGTGCTTTCGGCATAAAACAGACCGGCATTTCCGATCTCCCCTGGCCAGGGCCAGGATCCAGCAGCAGTGCTCTAAGGCTGGTGTCCCTTAAAGCCGGGGATCGCCCTCCCACTCTCCCAACCCCCGCTACTGTGCAAAGCCAGGACTGCCAGCCAAGGGTGGTTCAGAGGGGCGCTGGCCTGGAAGTGGGCGTCCTGAGGTGCAGGGAGTTGGGCCACCAGGCACCTGCACCAAACTTGGAGGTTTACCGAGAGTGTATCTGCCATGGAGGAGGAAGTTCCTATTGC
>LOJH01020594.1:0-11434 GCA_001685095.1 Ellobius talpinus
ACACTGTATCTAATGCAGGCGGCTGTTCACATTGTATCCAATGGAGGCAGCTGGTCACATTGTATCCAATGGAGGCAGCTAGTCACATTGTATACAATGGAGGAGGCTGGTCATACTGTATCCGATAAAGGCAACTGTTCACATTGTATCCAATGGAGGCAACTGTTCACATTGTATCCATTGGAGGCAGCTGGTCATACTGTATCCAATAGAGGCAACTGTTCACATTGTATCCATTGGAGGCAGCTGGTCATATATATCCACAGTCAGAAAGTCCAAAGAAGGGAATGGCAGCTCTCACTGCACTCTCACTCCAAGACTCCAGCAGATGGGATGCCCTTTCAGAGAGAGCCTAGGTGTATCCAAAGCCATATACGGTCATCATAGATATTAACCATCATATTTATCTACATATAAATTTATTTGTGGCACTTTCTTATTTTAGTATTTGTCTACTTGCAAACAAAAATATAAATACATTTTTCATAGCTGAGGAATGACGACATTGAGGAAGTTGATTGGCCTGGAGCCTATTACAAAAGAGAATGTCACTATGGAGGGAGGGCAACTAGGTAGTAAAAAGAAGCCAACCCTCTGAGTCTCACCCTGAGTCCTAGGTTTCCCTACAGGAACCTCCTGAAGATCTTAAGCAGCTACTTAATATGTCGCCCATGCCTCCCATGTAGGGGCAGACAAAGCCAAGAGGACAAGTGAACAAGAGCAAATGTATGAATCCCCTTCCTGTTTCTCCCAAGAGCCAAAGGTCACACGACTCCTCAGCCACCAACATGGCTTCTTGCATTCTTGCATTCTTTCCCTCCTGTCACTTGCAAGGTCCTTGGTAAACCTGAAGCTGTGTGTGTGTGTTTGTGTGTGTGTTTGTGTGTGTGTGTTTGTGTGTGTGTTTGTGTGTGTGTGTGTTTGTGTGTGTGTTTGTGTATATGTGTGTGAGTAGGATGTCATCATGTTCTTTATTTTTACTGGAGAGCCTATCATGAAGGCAATGAAACCACCCTAACCTTTTATGCCTAGTGTCTTAATCACATTTGTATTTCTGTGAAAAGACATTATGACTGAGACAACTTATTTTATTATTTTTTTAAAGCATTGAATTGGGGCCTTGCTTACAGTCTCAGAGTGAGTCCATGGTCATCCAGGTGGGGAACATGGCAGGCAGGCATGGTGCTGGAGCAGTAGCTGAGAGTTTACATCTTCTCTGCAGCTTGGAGGCAGGGGGATGGTGTGGGGGGGAGTGGAGAGTGAAGGCCTGGTGTGGGCTTTTGAAACCTCAAGGCCCATTCCTAGTGCCACACGTCTTCACACAAGGCCACATCTATTTCCTCCTAAAACATTTCACCAGCTGGACACCAAGTGTTCAAATATATGAGCCTATGGGGGGTCATTCTTGTTCAAAATTCTCACACCTAGAAAGCCTCTCCTGGCATGCTTTCTTTTAACTTTATTTATTACATCAGTGACCTTACTACATTTACAATACAATGTTCTGACTTTCTTTTACATATTAATCATTTTCCTATGTTGTAAACTTTCCAAACATCAATTTGGATAACTATAATGTTTTAGAATCCTTGTGTGCTCTAGTTGATCTGGTTGCTTAATATATATTCAAAAGTGATAACTGAAAGTTTCCCACATTGACCCCCAAAGGAGAATAAATGTGCCCACTGATGTCCCTGGCTAAAATAGTCCACCTTGATTTTTCAAGAGCTTACAAACTCCCCAAGAACTGGCAGTAGCCTGGGTGGTCTTCATCTGTGATCTTGATTCCAAATTCTTTATCTAAGACAGTTTATTAGAAAGCAGGGGCAGGGGGGCCCACTTAAGGCATTTTTAGAATGCCTACCTTGTTGTACTATTACGGTTCAGAAACCTGTACTAGTATGATATGCGGACAGATGGCTTGATGAACAAGCATGAAGACCTGAGTTAGAATCCCAAGCACCCATGTGAAGAGTCAGCATGGATGCTCATATGAAGGGCAGAAGCAAGAAGGTCCCTTTAACATGCTGGTTTCCGATATAGATCCAGTTTCAATGGAAGACCATGTTGCAAGGGAATGATCTGAGGAGTGATAGAAACAGGACAGTCAGTGTCCGTTTGTGGAATTTGTGCTTTTAAATGAGCATATACGCCTGCAGCATACACGTACACATTTGCATATCCTATGCACACAAACATAGGGAAATAAATCTGCATTAATTGATGTTGGCCGCTATTGTCCAGTTGCATTGTGATAGATTTTACTCTCTATTCATTTGTGGAGAGGGCTCTTTCTTTGTCTAATTTATAGCTCTCTGATTACTAGGGAGGTTGCAATTTAATGTTTACTAATCATTCCCAATTATGTATTATGAATCTCTGCCCTTTACCCCAATGCATTCCTATATGATGGCATTTCTGAAGGCTGACATTTTTTTCTTTTCCAATTACTTTTTTTTTAAAAAAATCACAATTCTTTCATGTTATATGTATTTTTAATCTATCATTTGGATACAATTGTTTAATTTGGGAGTCTTTTGCTAATAGAGACCTGTATGATTCTTAGTGAGTTCTAAGAATTCACAGTGATGAAAAAATTATGACTGGTTATACAATTTATCTTTTCAGTTGAGATAGGCAGAAGGTGTAAAAATAAGGGCCAAATTAATTTGTCTCATTTGCTTCATAAACCTATTTGGCACTGAAATTCTTTGACAACTTAAGTGGTATCTTGTTGATTGGTGATATGCCATGGAGCAGCTCTTGATGGATGGCCTCTCTAGTTTTATGTTCATGCTCTGTCTTTGCTTCTCATTAACTATCTTTCAACTCCATTTTTCACCTGGATGAGAGTAAGGCCACCATTTTTTAAAAAGAGTTTGTGCATTGAATGATTTCTGCTCTACACACTCAGAGCTCCACAGACATGTTCTAGAGCTTTTATTGAGATTCTTTTGTATACCACACATTGGACAGAGCCCACGTGCACCATAGCAAGCCAGAGAGCACACATTGATGGGGAGAATATACTATAGATAAATCAAAAGTGCATGCAGCACCCTTGAAGATGGAGATCAAAATATAGAAATACATTATGGACATGATGTGACTGATAACTTGCAATGAGAAGAGAAGTTCCCTGAAAAACTGGTATCTAAGGATGACAAGTACCAAAAACAGGATGGTACAAGGGGCCTGTTCCAAGTTAGTGAAAGCCAATGGGAATTGACTGTGATGAAATTATCCAGGGTCTTGCCCTCACATTCAGGGTATTGAACTCTGAGTGCAGTAGAAAGTCCTCAATAATCCTGAAATAGCAAGCTCAGAAGCAGGACTTTATTAGACAAGGTGTGGGCTGTGGTGTGTGCTATGGATCCCAGGGGTAGATGGATCAAAAGGGTGGGTGGCAATAGTCATAAACACACATCTACTCTTACCAGCATACTGCCTCAAGGAAAATAAACAGGCAGAAAGAGTGTCTAGAAACCATAGTTGCCAGAACTCAGTATACATAATTGTTTATATTACCACAAGCTTGCAGAATGTATCATTCTGTATGACAGAAATAAGCACAGANGTGTCATATTTCATTTTCATTATGAGAAACTATAAAGAACATAAAGCAAAATAGACTTAGGTTGGACTCTTTGCATTTTTCGTTTTTGATAAATTTGGAATATATCAGGAGATTTACCATGAAAGTTCACAAGTGGGGCTTGTTGAGACATGCTGGATGTGCCTAGCACCTGCTCTCCTCAGATTAAATAGCAGTTTTCTGCCCTGAAAACACAACAGGAAGGCAGGGAGGCAGGGACTTCTCTGCAGACCCTCAGCCGAGCAGCTTCCAGGTTCTGACTCCTGGATCTCTCTTAAGGGTGTTATCTGAGCAATGCCAGGGTGTTCACAAGTGCACACTTAGGATAGAGGAAAGAAGAGGTGGATGGTGTTAGATGTTGTTGATTTTGTGGGAAATGGCCAGGAGTTAGGGGCTTCTCTTACAATGAAACGCCAGCTTCCTTAAGGCTTCGGTTGTTCAAGATCTTAGTGGTCAGAACAATTATCAGACATCCAGGTGTAAAGTGGTCAGGCCATCATGAAACCCCTTGAACAGCACTTCTGAGCAGACTTCCAGGAATTCCACTCTTCCCAGTGAATTGCACTGACTTGAACAATAGTAGGTTGCCACCTCTGTTGCCCAGGAAAGGGCATCAATGTATTGTAGCATGAGTATTAAAAGCCCAGAGGCAGATATTGGGGTTCAACCACAAGATCAGAAAAGCAAAGCAGCCAGGCAGTGGCTCTTACCTCTACCTCAAACTGAAATTGAAATCCTGCCTCCAGGAATCTCAAAATGAGACTGTCTCCTCCCATTTTATAATCCTTTCTAGTGCTGGGATTAAAGGTGTGCATCACCACCACCCAGCCTCTATGGTTAACTAGCATGGCTTCCTTTAGTTCATCTGGTCTTGATGTGTCTTTGCATGATGAAAGGGCCACCCAACTCTCTTGGCCTCTCTGTATGGATATCGATCATATTTGTGATGGTGGATGCCTCATGTTCAAATGGCCTCTCTCCTACTTCCTAATACCACTGTATTGGGGAGTGGGCTTCAATTTGTACATTTAGGGGCTAAATATGCATTTGGGTAAAGAATACAGTTTCCAAGAAACACCAGTAGTAGCAACTTAGGCTACAAAGGCAGGATGCAGACGTGAGGACTTTAAAGATCCCAGAAGAAATGTGAACCACAGAGAGCTGTCTGCTCTTCTGCACATAAGCTAAGTCTATCGTTAGAAGTGTTAACTACAAAGAGAAAAGGGGCAAACGGGGAGCTAGAGTCTATGCTTTCCATATGAATGTTGCTACTTGTGTTAAAATGCATGCCATTGTTCTCGAGGCTGAGATGTAGATTAGCTGATTTCATTTTCCAACTGTGCAGTTTGGTGTCAGAGCACAAAACAATGAGCTTTAATAAACCTAGGGAGACAGAGCCACACAATTTTGATCTGCAGGTGCATCTAGACATCACACCACTTCTCTGCTCTTCCTGTCTCTTCCTCGTCTTATGAATAACAAAATTGTATGTGACTACAGACAACTTTGGGGAACAAAGGATCCTGGTGAACTTCAATATCCTGTTTCTCCACAGCCCTTGTCCAAGAGTTTGCCCTCTAACAAAATGAGGAGAGAAAGGATATAGGAAATGTAACTGGATTTCCTTCTAGCCCCACACAAATTGAAGCCTTTGACCTGATGGTCGTGGCTAAGATGAGCCTGTTTCCTGACGGTAATGATTAAGGTAGGCTGCTTTCTTGGTAGCAGTGGGCTTAGTCTATCAGCTCAGGGCATTGGCTAGGATGGGCTTCTTCTAAACCATAATAGTCGACTGGAGATGCTCTTCTTACCCTCATCTCCAGGCAGATTGTAAACCTGGAACTCACCCTTAGATATTATCTCCTTCGGTGTTGAGAAATTTTCAGATAAGAGAGTGAGATTTGGTGATTAAACTCCCCTCTCCACTCAAGAAGCCTTAATTCGAATCATAGACTCATGCAGCTATTTTATATGGAGAGCCAAGTAAATTATGTTTGTTTGTTTGTTGAGACAAGGTTTCTGTGTGTAGCTTTGGAGCCTGTCCTGGCACTCACGCTGTAGACCAGGCTGGCCTTGAACTCACAGAGATCTTCCTGCCTCTGCCTACCGAGTGTTGGGATTAAAGGTGTGGCTCCACCGCCACCCAGCTAAGTGAATCATACAACATTCAGAGTTTACGTATTTCTATGTGACAGGATTCTGAAATTAAAAAAAATAAATTGAAAATGAAACTGACAAATATCAAAGAGACCTTGAGAAGTTTGGGATCCACGGAGGAGACGTTCCTGTTCCACATCCTTTGATAGCTCATGGGCAGGACTTGTCCTAAGGTTGTTTGTTGGTAGCTTTGAGATTAATGCCATCTAAGAGGCATGAAGAGATTCTAAGAGAGAGGAAGTTGACGGAAAAGGGGAGGGAAAAAGAAAAAAGGGGAAAAAGAGAGGGATAAATGAGAGGAGGCCATAAAAAACAAATTTTATGAATATTAGTGGAAGAAAAGGCAGGAAGGTGAGAGGAATAAAGGCAGAAAGGGGAAAGAGAGAGGAAAACAAGAAAGAGAAGTTGGGAAAGAGGCGAGAAGAGATGGGGCACGTGGTGGGGAACATAGGGGATAGGAAGGGACACAAAGAAGGAAGTCATATAAAAAGTCAAGAGGGATAGGAGGGAAGAGTGGGGAAAGGAAGAAGGAACTCAATCTGGTTTCTCAGGGACTGGGAGAATACACGTGCTTGGTCTGAGGGAGGGGCTGGTTCCTTTGTCTGTGACCCATGACTGGCAGCCACTCTCTTCTGCTGGGTTTGCATCACTCACCTGCAAACACAGACTTGGTCACCTAGTTTGTCACTGAAAGGTCTGCAGGTTGGGGAAGAGCGAGTCTCATCGTTTGGAGGGGCTTGTCTTTCTATACCGAAACAATAAGACAATACACATAATATTGTGTCTGTAGGGACTTGATCAAAGACATAGACTTTCCATTTCATTTTTACAAGAATTTTACGTGGAAGAGTCCACTCTGTGATTTTGGGTCTTGCCATGAGTGTCCTGAAATTTCTTAAACCATGGTGAAAACCTACTTCTCTCAGATAAAGGAAGTGGCCTGAACTGTGACATGGTTTTATCAAGATCTGGTTTGTGGCCGCACCTCGGGTCCTGAGCTTCAAGCCTTTTACCTACACTTCGACATTGTAGAGGCATCTCAGCAGATTAGTACAGGCCTCTGAGTCAATCTCAGCTCACAGTTGCCCTGTGTGGGGCACCATTTACACATATCAGCATTCATGTCTGTCACGGCACCCTTTTAAGAATAAGATGAATCTTCACGTCCAATACACACAACTGAGGGTCAGCGCTGACTGACAGGTTAGATCACAGCTGCTCCATGATGTCTGATGAAGGCTGAAAGCTGTTACTGTAGTGGAAACAAGAGAGCTAAGCATCCATTTACTAACTAGAAAATAGAAGGTTTGAGGAACTATCGAATATGATAGTAAATTGGTTCCTAGCTCAAAATCATACCATTATAGACCCTGTTATTACTATTAATGATGCAAAGTTTGGGGAAAAAAACTAACTGCTCAAGTATGAGAAGTAAGATTAAGTGAAAACGTTTAAAGTGTAGGCTATATTCTAGTAGCTTTTAAATTTACTTCATTCCTATGTTTATAAAGTCTTAGAGAAGCCTCTGAATTTTCCATTAATAATTCATAATATTTAGGAAGAAAATTATGAACGTTTTTGCAAAAACAGATGGAAAGATTTCAAATTGTGTCTAGATGTAACTGCATTGAGTATCACGGGCTTATTTTATGGTCTGTGTTCCATCATCCAACCTGATTGAGCAAGTGTTAAAACAATTCACATATATGAACACACTAATTCTTTTATTCACTTTGAGCATAATTTAAACTGTATACTGTTTAGGATACATTTTATAAAGAGTTTAGTCATTTTGTCAGAATCTGAAGTCTTAGATCACACATGTAAGATGTGTGTCTTATTTCTTATCCCATCCTGTACACTTACCTGTGTTTTCTGGGGTTCTTCTCCCTGTTTGTGCAGTGAATGTTTTACTATGGAGCTAACTCCCATTTAGTACTGTTACGGGGTGGATACATTATTAAATACACATTCCTGGAATTGTATCTAGCACGTATATTACAATTAGATACATGCTTTTGATCCTATTTTAAGTTGTATTTACTATTTTTAATTTTTATGTGTACTGATATTCTGCCTGCTGTGTGTGTGTGTGTGTCTGTGTGTGTCTGTGTACCATATGTATGCAATAAATACAGAAGCCAGAAGAGGGCAACAGGTTCCCTGCAACTAGTGTTATATACCAAGAAAGTGCTAGGAACTGAATCCCAGTTCTTCGCAAGAGCGATGTGTGCTCTTAAGCACTGGTCCATCTCTCTAGCCCTGATGCCCTAAATCTTAATTGAACGTATCCTAAAATACTCAGTCCTGAGCTGGTGAGATGGTTTTGTGGATGAAAGAGGAGAATTTGATCCCTGGATTCCAGGGTTTAAGGAGTGAGTTGTTTCCCATATGTTTGCCATGGCAAAAGTATTTCCTCATAAAAAATCATAATGCATAGACTACCTTAGAGAAGAAAGTTTTTACCACATCTCTCGAATATGAACCCCTCCAATAACACAGTATGAACTCTAACCTGAATGTCACCCAAAACAGCCTCTGCAATGATAACATTTTTGTTCTTGTTGGTTTTGTTTTGCTTTTTCCTGAAAGAGTACAGATATGGCAAGCAAGGGCATTGTTCTTGGGCCATTCACCTACCTGCTCACCAGGGTTTGTGTGAGAAAACAGATGAATTGTTGTATTGCAGCTTTCTGTTCTAATCTTCATTTTTAGGTAAATGCTAATCTCAAAACCATATGGAAAGTCACTTTGTCTAGAGGTTTAAAGCCCCATAGTCCATGTTCAGCATCTGGATGTCAACACACACACACACACACACACACACACACAGAATACCCCCACTCTCTTGATGACAGAAAATTTTAATTCACAATTCAGTAATGAACTGTTCCTGTTTGAAAGAGAAGTCATGTCTTGCCCGTATTCTATCATCTTATGCTACAGTGTGAAATACTCATTAGATTAATGAGTATAATGGAATTTGCTTGGCAGGCACAAGTAAAATTACTTAAGGGTAAATTTTGTAAATCAGGAAATACCTGTGCCTACAATTAGAGGAACTGTGTATGCCAACTGTAACATGGCAGGGGTTCTGTGTGCTACAGGACAATGTGGTACAAATCATAGTGTCAAACAGAAAGAGATGGTGAGTAGATCATTCTGCATGTCAAAAGCCCTGAGCTGAGGTGACACGTCTAGCCAACCCCCACTTGCGGTGGCCAAGGTTAGTCTGCCATCAATGGTCACTGTACCTGAAGTACCTATGGAGCATTCTTCTCCCTTGAGCCGTGTTGGAGATGTCTTCATTACCTAAAGACCATTGCTCTCCTACACAGCCCTGACAGACTCTGAGAGATCCACCCAGCCATAGAGACTCCACTTTCTCAGGTTGGGTCAGCATCCAAGGTGTGTTACTGCCTCACAAGGGAGATGTTCTGTGACCTGGGGTAAGTTTCCAGGGCCAGTTCAGATGGTGGCTGCTGTGCCGTGCACCATGTGCCACAGTTCACGTGTGGACAAACAGGTACAGGAGAGCCCTGATCGGGGACACGGAGATTTTACACAGAAACCAAGAAGGATTGAGATGGGGCTGAAGGAAATTTACTAAATGGCATGTGGGGGCTACATGGGTCTCTTGATGATAGGCACTTTGCTGAGGAAAAGTCTTCTCTCTATGGTTGTCCTTACTTGTGACATGGTAATAACCAATAGAATTGTTGACACAAGACATACATGCGTGTGCACATACACACACATAAACATACACATATATACATATAAACACATTCACACATACACTCACACACACACACAGGGGCCTTCAATATGTATATTGGCCTTAACACTGCGAGAAAATGATGAATTAACCTCATAATTTCTCAAAGAGTTCTTTGTCTATCAATCTGTATCAGACGTTTTGGTAGTTCCATAATGTTGTCACGTGCAAAGCTTAAAGAGAGAACTGCTTAATTGAGTTAAATAATAATATTAATAATCACAAAATTCTCATAATGTTATAATAAAATTTATTATTTTCTGTTGGGCTACCTTCTTCTCCTGGGGTACATGTGGTCCATGAACTATAGTGGACATACCTGGAAATACTAACTTTTCCAAGGGTAATCTATAGATAAAATCTAAAATTCTTATTTTATAAATGAGAATAAAATATCAAAATGAGAGTGCTAGAATTTAAGTGGTTTCTCCAGAGGAATTCATGCCACTACAGTGGTGTAGGTGTGCTCCAGCTCCCATCAACATTACTTGTAATCCATCCATGTGGATGTTCATAAGGTGGTGGTCCTGCTAATAGGTAAGCCACTAATCATTATTATATCATTATTATTATCATTATTATATCATCAGAGTTCATGTACTGAACAGTCGTTAACCAATTATCCCTTCCAATGCAGTTGTGACCTCGTTAGCCTTCAAGCAGTTGGCCATGTGTCCTTGGGGCCACCCTCCTTCCATTCACCTCCATGTCAGGGCAGCCACCAGAGAGGCACTTTAGGGACGGATGGTATCTAGGCTTTTCTGATTCAAGAGCCATATGTCAGAGTCCCACCAGTAGACAATGGGTTTCCCTGCAAAAAGTGAACTCGCAGAGAGAAGCATAAATGCCTGAGACAGAAACACCTTGTGTGGTTGTTCCTGGGTTTGCGCTGTGACTTGTTGACTTACAGAGGTGTTCTGGATGACTCAGAACCATGAGCTCTCAGTGCCTCCATGAAACACATATGCCTCACTGCGAAGCCCTGTGTCCATGGCACGGAAAAGCCAGCTGTGTCACCAGATGTCCAATGTAGGAAGGCAGCTGATGGCTCTTTTCTATTTATTTGCATTAATTTAACTTCAATTTTCAAAGTCCCATTTTCTTCTTCTTTTTTTTTCAATGAAAAGTTTTCTTTAGGACTTGAATCATAAGTGATTGCAGGTTTGTTCAGACTAAAGTTGTCTGACTACAAGGGTAGAACAGATGGAAACAGAAAGAAAGAATGTGTCCTCATGGACCCTCCATGCCTGCGGCCTGTTGTAAACTTGTGAGAGTCCATCTTGCCCTTGGGCACATAGCAAGTGTGCCCATCTTTCATTCCTAATGCTCCTCACGAAAGAGATGCGATTCAGCTGGGTGTCTGTGGATACAGTTTGTCTCAGCAATTAAGAACTAAAGGTGGTAGGTCATGCTGATTCCCAAGGAAACATGTACTGGGCTGGCAGATTTTAAGTAATTGCGCATCTGTCCACGTGTCTGTGGTTTTTAAGATTTTCTTGGTTGCTTGGGACAGCAAATGATTTCCTTCTTGGCTGAGAAACTGCAATGGGCTGGTACCAAAATAAGTATCCTCAACAGTCAGTCCTCCGTGCAGCAAGGATACTGGGGCTCCTCCAGCATGCACACTGCTTAGAATTCACAGCAATCAGCATAAAAATACCCGACAGGGGCATAATGACTCTGTTGGTCATGATTCCTCAGTGATCCAGGGTCTGGGTCTTGCTAGCCAGCAGAACTCAACGTGGGCTGGAGGTTAGGATGGTATTCTTCTATTTACTTCTTCCTGTTCCTTCATTGGTTTGAGATTAATATACCTGACAACCACTCTAATTGACTGTGATGATGTGGAGACAGAACAGCACACACACACACACACACACACACACACACACACACACACACAC
>LOJH01020596.1:0-20679 GCA_001685095.1 Ellobius talpinus
TTTTAATAAAATAATAAAAAATAAATAAAAAAAGAAAAAATAAACTTCTGCTTTGATAGGCAAATAGATCCAATGCTAAGATTAGTATTAATTCCTATCCATTTAATGAAGAAGCAAAACAAACAAAAGCACCAGAAATACAAAGCTTAGATACAACCCCAGCATTAGCACATGACCCTGTGATGTGGGATTCCCCCCTGCATGCTATGAATATGTTTTATTACCACTGGTTGATAAAGAAGCTGCTTTTGGACAATAGCTTAACAGAACATAGGCAAGCTGGAAAAGATATAGAGCGAGTAGGCAGAGTAGAAGAGAAGCCATGTAGCCCCCAGAGGAGAAAGATGCGAGCCGTCACCTGGAACCTTGCTGGTAGGCCACGAGCATCGTGGTAAAATATAAAATAATAGGAATGGGTTAATTTAAGATGTAAAATTTAGCTATGAGTATGCTAGAGCCATTGGCCAAGCAGTGAGTGATTATTTTGGGTGGTCGGGAAACGAATGAGCAGTATCTGACTACAGCTCTGCTGTTCCCACACCTACACCCTGGCTTATAAATCAGATCAGAAGGGGAAAAGGAGGCATAGTTACTTCCCCTCCTCTCTCTGCATTTGGATCAAGTGAGCTCAGGGCCTCCTGCAAGGGTACTGCTGCAGTGATCAGGAGGTCAGCCTCCTAGACAGCTTAGAATCAGGAGACCCACCGGGCTCTCATGCTAGCTGAAATCACTGGCTTCATCAGAAATTAGGGTAGTATCATAAATTATCACTTGGAAAATATTCTATTTATTAATGTACTGGAGGCTATTGATGGGAAATGAACAATAAAATTTTTGGATGGCCTCATAGACACCAATCATAAGTTCTGGGTGGTGAGATTCTGGGTGAATGTCTTATGTATATTTTCAAAGTTAAAACAGCTTGAACTCCCCTCATCTCATTTGATAAAGTGATAGGGCTGTTTACTTCTTTATGCCAAATGTTGTTTACAAAAGAAATTGCCAGATAAAACACTAACAGTCTCAAAGTAAAGTGAATTAACAGTTATATTTTATGTGAGGCCAATTTATCTCTGCATGAATTAGCATGGTCTTAAAATAATAGAAAATACAGTCTTTTAAATAAAACTGAAATTGATGGTAAGACTCAGGAAAAGATAAAATAAAATATGAGAACATTGAATTCCAAGTGAAGATGATAGGAAGGAGAATTTTCAGAGTTCAGTGAAGAGAATGAACTTAAACCACACTGAACCTGATTTCAGAATGCAGCCACGGCTAGCTGAGAAGGTGTAGTAGGTGACTCACAGCCTTTAACCTCATTATTTTGAACCTTGGCAATATCAGGTGTAACAGCATACCATAAAGAGACAAGCTCAGTCAACCACAGCGAAACACAGAAACACCTGTTCTTACAGGAAATGCCACCATAGGTGTACGAATGATTATTTTTCTAAATGAAGAGATAACATGTAAAACAGACCTAATGTTTTCAACTTACTTTAAACAAGGTACATTATCTCGAAGCCCATCAGATGAGCTGCTACTGGTGGACGGATGAGACTGAGGAGGAGTGGGCTGAGGGTTGGAGCTGCCCACAGGGGTGGACAAAGGTGGCGGCTGCTCACCCTCTGGTGTTTCCACATCGTTTATTTCATATAACAGTCGAACTTCAAGCATCTGTCATAAAAGAATGGCTGTTTACCTATTCCTAATAATTAAAACTCATTGTATTTTAATGTACCAGAAAGAATATCTTTAAAAGTTAAAGCTTAAAAAGGCTATATTTCTAGAGAAAAAAAGAGTTTCAACTCAACCTTTAAAAACTGTGTGCATGGGTGGGAGTTCACACATGCACACACGTGCATAAAGGTTTTAGACTCTATGGAATGTCAATAGTTGATATTCCTTAAATAAAAGCCATAACATGCTTAAAAATTCAGATAGTACATTAAAATATATGCAAAAGTGCTATTTTTCACAAAACAGAGGGCGGCATAAATACTAAAGTGCTTTCACATTTTTATGTAAAAGCAAACTGTTTACTAAATAATTTTTAAAAGCTTAAAAATATCAAATAACTGACAAGGAAAACAGTGAAGAGGTGATTACCGGAATGACTTCTGTAAGTACTTCCTGTTTGCTGAATCTATAAACGATGACATGAGCTGACACTCCAGCTATGCACAGCATTCTGCTCTCTGGGCACCAGGAGATGATCTGAATGGCGTATGGATCTTCATCTACAATGTCGGTGTTTGGTCTGTCATCTTTATTTCTTGACTTTTCAAATACTTTAGACGTTTTTAATTTATACAGTACTTGTAGAGTTACTAGAAGAAAGTATATTACAAATTTTAGGTGAAAATTAAAAAAAAGCTAGTTCTTCTCTGTCAGATCTTGAAGCTATTCCTTGTGCAGTTCCATTTTTTGTGTCCCCCTGCCAACCCATAAATTTCTCTCTACCAGGGATTTAGGGACCCTACCCCAGATGCCACACTTGGCTAGAACTCAGACTGGGAAACAGCAAGCAAAGACTGGAACAAGCACCAAGCAAAGACAAGAGCAAATATATACAAGAAATATTCTAACCGTCATAACCGTAGATACCTAGATCCCAGTGCAAAATCACAAGGATGAAGAACCATGATAATGATAGCAACCATGGGAACCTGTCTCCTTCACAAGGCAGCAAACCTACTGTAACAGGAACCCAGAAAACTAACTTAGCTGAAACACACCACAAAGACTTAAAAATAGCAATCATGAAAATGTTCAAGCACATTAAAGAGGAATGGAATGAATGCCCCAATGAAGAATGCCAATATAAACAGACAATTGATAAGACAATGGAAATAGTTTAAGACATGAAAGTAGAATTTAACAAAGATATCAAAAGACTAAAGAAAATGCAAACTGGAATCAAACTCAGGAAGTCAAACAAAAATTTCACCTACAGCTTAGAAGACATGGAATAAGAGAATTTCAGGTCTTGAAGACAAGGTAGAAGTGGATAGTTCAGTTAAAAAAAAAGTTAAATAAAAAACAATCATGAACAGACCATCCAGGTAATCTGGAACATCAAGCAATGACCCAATCTACAAATAACTGGGATAATGAGGGGAGAAGATATCCAGGTCAATATCCAGGTCAAAGACTCAGAAAGTATTATTTAACAAATTCATAGAAGCAAAGTTACCCAGTTTAAAGAAAGAGATGCCTATCAAGTTAAAGAAGCATACTGGATACAAAATAGACAGTGTCAGAAAAGAAATTCCCCATAACACATAATAACAAAATAATAAATGTATAGAACAAAGAAAGAATATTAAAAATTTTAAGGGAAAAAAAGCAAGTAACATAAAGTCAGGCATATGGAAAAAACACCTGACTCTCAAGGAAGACTCTGAAAACCAGAAAGACCTGGAAAGATTTTGTATAAGCTCTGAAAGACTACAGATACCAGACTAGACTACCATACCCACCCAAACTTCCAGTCACAATTGATGAAGTAAAAAAAAATTCACAATAAAAGCAATTTAAGCAATTGCTGCTCATCAGTCCAGCGTTACACAAGCACTACAAAAACAACTTCAGTCTGAAGAGGTTTACTGTACCTAAGAGGACACAAGGAATAAACAGTCCTAGAGTAATTCATCAAAAGGGGCAAAAAACTCTGATACCACCACAACAAAGTACCAGGAACATACAGATATGTCACCGATAATTCTCAATATTAGTGATCTCGATTCCCAATAAAAAGACACCGACTAGCAGACTGGATTAGAAACATGATCCATCTTTTTGATGCATTCTAGAGATATACCTCACCATCAAGGAGAGAAATCTACTCAGGGTAAAAGGACAGAAAAGGTGTTCCCAGAAAATGTGCTTAAAATGAGCTAGGGAAGGACACTACATATGCATTACAGGAAAACTTCACTAAGGGCTACTGCAAGTCTAAGCATTTATACACCACACACAAGTCCAGAAGCACCACTGTAGATAACAATCACATGGTGACCCCCATAAAAAGATACATCAGATGACTTCACCATCCTACTCTTGCCAACGGATGGTTCAAAAATTAAGTAGGGAAACGCTGGAGCTAACTGTTGTCAGAAACCAACTGGACTTAACAGACACCTTCAGAATATTTCATTCAAGCACTAAAGAATCTACTTTCTTCTCAGCAGCCCACAGACATTTCTCCAAAACTGACCACATGTTAGGATACAAAGCAAGTCTTAAGAGACGATGGAAAACTGAAATAGCACTTGCATCCTCCTTGAACACCATGGATCACAGCTGAACAGTAACAACAAAAGAAGTGGCAGGGAGTATACGAACCCATGGAAACTGAACACTTTATCACTGAATGAAAACTGGGGAAAGAAAGAAATCAAGTAGGAAATTGAAAACATTTGATAACTGAATGAATGTAAGAACACAGCACACCCAAGCTCATGGGAGCAACAACGCTGGTTCTAAGAAGAACGTTCAGAACACTAAGACAGTGCTAAGCATTACACCCCAACAACCGGCAGAAACTGCATATTAATAACTGATTTATGATACACTTGAAAGTTCTAAAAAAACAACAAGAAGAAATTGTACTCAGATGACAAGAAATAAATTATAAAACAAGGGGGAAAATCAATAAACAAGAAATGAACAAACCCAACACAAAGAATAAAGGAAACAAGGATCTGGATCTTTGAGAAAATCAACAAACTTCTAGCCAAATAAAACAAAAGACACAGAGAGAAGATCAAAATTAGTAAAATTAGATGTCAAAATGGAGGAATTACTGAGGAAATTTAGAGAACCTTAAGAACATAAGTTAAAAATCTCTTTTCCATCAACCTAAAATACCTTAAAGAAATTGATGAATTTCTAGATACATATGATCCACTAAAATTAAAATAAAATAAATGATTTATACAGATCCATAATCCATAGAGAAACTGAAGTGGTATTAAAAGATTCTCAGCCAAAAAAAAGGCCTGGGTACAGATGTATTCAGTTCAGTATTCTAACGACCTTCAAAGAGGGACTAATGGCATTGCTACTCAGATTATTCCACTAGATAGAAACTGAAGAAATACTTCCCTGTTTGTTTTACAAAGCCATTATTACTCTCATACCAAAACCATATAAAGACCCAACAACAGAAGAAAAGACCAACACCCCTTTCAAACATATATTCAAAAAATTTCAATAAAATACTTCGAAGCTGAATACAAGAACACATCAAAAAATGGTTATCCACCATGAACAAACTGGCTTCATTCCAGAGATGCAGGGATGTCTTAACAAGATTAACAAGTAATCCACCACATTAACAGGACTAGAAGACAAAACCACACAACCATTTTATTAGATGTAGATAAGTTCTTTGACAAAACCTTTCATGATAAAAGTCCTGGAGAGACTCAGGATAAAGGAACAAACCTCAACACAATAAAGTCAATTTAAAGCAAGCCTATAGACAACATCATCCTAAATGGAGAAAAACTCAAAGCAACTCTGCTAAAATCAAAGACAAGACAAGGATATTCTTTTCATAGCTATTCAATATAATCCTCGAAGCCTTGCTGGCAGTAAGACACCTCAAGGGGAGCATCAAAGAGATGTGCACAGAAAAGGAAAAGGAAAGGCATCTTTATTTTCAGATGTATTGTTTTATACACAACAGACCCTAAAAACCCCACCAGGAAACTTCTATATACACTTTCAACAAAGTATCAGGATACAAAATTCACACACATTCACACACACACACACACACACAGCTTTCCTATACACAAATGACAGACAGTGAAACAGTACCTTTCACAATCACCTCAAAACAAACAAAAAAACTTGGGATAGCTCTAACCAAACAAGTGAAAGACTTGAATTATAAAAAGTGTAAGATACTGAAGAATATAGTTGAAGACAATATCAGAATATGGAAAGACCTCCTGTGCTCATGGGTCAGGAAGATTAATATTGTGAAAATGGCTATCATACCAAAAACTATCTAGATTCAATGTAATTCCCATCAAAATTCCCACAATTCTTCACAGCATTTGGAATAAATAAATAGACAAAAACCTCAAAAATCAAAATCAAGCAAATTTCAACTTCATGTAGAAACATAAAATGCCCAGGATAACTAAAATAATTCTATGTTGTTGGTTGGTGTTGTTTGTTTTTTCAAACAGGGTCTGTCTATACAGTCCTAGCTGTTCTGGAACTCACTCTGTAGACTAAGCTGGTCTTGAATTCAGAGATGTACCTGCCTCTGCCTCTGGAATGCTGGAACTCAAGACATGGGTGACCACTGCCTGAATTAAAATAATTTGGAATAATAAGAGAACTGCTAGGTACCACCACCATTGATTTCACACTGTATAGCGGAGCTACAGTAATAAAAACAGCATGGTATTGCCATAAAAACCAGACATGGTGACAAGAAATAAAATTAAAGATCAAGATATAAGCCCACACACCTATAGATACCAGAGCTTTTACAAAGAAGTCAAAGTTGTACACTGTAGAAAAGACAGCAACTTCAACAAATGGTGCTGGTCAAAGTACATAGTTACACATAGAAGAATGAAAATAGATCCATATCTATTATCCAGCACAAAACTCAACTCCCATAGAAGGCAGGCAGTTATTAAGGGGCAAGGATGGGAGGAGAAGAATTTCCAAGGAGGAGAAACTATCACCAAGCTACAAACTCTGGGACCTACAGTGGCTGCCTGCAAAGCACACTGGTGCAATGGTGGCACAAAGAGCTGGAAAGCAAGCAACGACTTTTTTTTTTAAATTGGATTTAAGCCTACTTGATGACATAGAGCCCATACTTGACACTGCTAAATTGGTCAAGAACCCGAGACTGGCTAGGACATGGGCCTAGGGAAGGAAATACTACTGCTCTATTGGTAAGGTGACACAGGAAGAAGGTGACTCATAACGACACCCTGTTCCACCCATAGGCCAGCGTTGTGCCCATCTTTGATCAGAGATGCTTCTTCCTGCATTAGACGGTAATTAACAAAGAGACCCACAACTGGACAATGTGTAGAGTGAAAGACTTTAGCACTTAGCCCTGAAGGTGAGGGCTGTCTCAAATCTCTCCTCTTAAGGCTTAAGGTGCTGGATGCACACATGAACTCACAGAGACTATGACAGCAAACATAAGAACTGCACAGGTTCAAACTAGACAAAGTCCCAGCGTGGAGAAGGAAAGCAGACACAAAACCCAACCCTCACCGAAAGTTCTTCCCAACTGTTACATGCTGGGAAAGAGAAAAGCAGTGTTCTCCAGTAGTGACATATCAATCACGCTCCAGGGTAGGCCCAGGAGTATTTGGCCAATATAAAATGACTCCATTTTGTGTGTGTGTGTGTGTGTGTGTGTGTGTGTGCTTTTTGTTTTGTTATTTTTTTGTTTTGATTTTATTACTTTCTAAAATTTTTGGAGAGGGGGCAGGAAGTTAGATGCATTGGGAGACAGGAAGGATCTGGGCAGAGCTGAGGGGGGTAAAGAATATAACCAAAATACAATATGAAAAAATCTGTCAAATCTTTAAAACCAAATATAATGTCTAATTGTCATGTTATGAAAAAAGCCTATGTTTACCGAAATCATATTTTCATTTCTCTATCTATCTTCCAGTATACTATATATTGAGACATTTCCACCATTACAAAGGATTTAGATAGCCTGAAGAAAAACTTCAAAAGGAAATTGGAGCAAAATCTTTACTGTAAAATATGGAGAACATACTTTATTCCCTGAAATGACATTCTCTATATAAACTTTCTCCTAAAAGGTACCAGTATTATCAAACATTCCTATAAAGCATCAGCTCTCCTGAGTTAGGTGATTTCCATAAATGCTTGCTATAAATGGTCTCCAATCTCTAAAGGTGTCTCTTCCCTCTTTGCTACTATCTAAACACAAGGTCTGTTCATAAGGATAATATAATCTTTTGTGATAGTAGTTTAGAACTGGATAGAAGCATTTTCTAGGTTGAAATATATTTTCATGTCTATTTTTGACTTTTAAAGAGAAGTTCTGTAGATATTTGAAGAGATTGGAATATTGTTGAGAATTATTATTTGGCTTACTAATAACATTAACATAGCTGGATTCTTCAAAATTCTCAACTCACATATTTTATAATCCAATATTGAGCTGGTAATCTAGTACTTTCAAGTCTAATGCTGTTTGTACAATTATTTAAATCAACATGTATAAGGGCAAAGGCAATGAAACATGACCAACAGTTAAATATTCAAAGCACTTACTTGCAGAAGCATCCCAGAACTTAACTGACCCATCAGCATGCCTAGGACCAAGAAAGGAGAGAAAAATGTGATGAAAAAGGAAAAGAACAACACAGGAAACAGAGTTACATTGTTACTTGTCAGCACACTCATTCACAAGGATGAGTAAAGGACCGCTGGGAGTCAGCACATCTCACCAATAACTTGCTTCTCATTATACTGTAACACTGAGGGAAGCTTTACTTACTGAATGAGTTAAAATTCAAACTGTCCTAAGAAGCATATTAGCAATTAGTGACTTAATTGGCAAAAATATACTTTCACTTACCCTGTAATAATTATTTCTGGGTAACTTTGAGCACCCAAGCCCCAATTACCTCCATTGATGGGCCATTCCTATAAAAAAAATTGGAAGTTGTCTTCAAAATATATATTCTATATAGTAGATATGTAGCATACGATGTATAGGTAAATTATATAGGTATGAACATAGTACACATAATTTACTCCTAAAAATTATACCCCAAAAAGCTAACAGTGTTCCCAATACCTCAAGGTGAGAAATTTAAAATAATACTATGTTACATTAAACAGTGAACTCAGGTTTGGTACCTTTTTGCTGTAGCCTTGACGTTTCTGTCTAGCTCCAACAGAATAAAGTGCAGGAATGAGGTCCACAGGACAATCAGCAAAATATTCACAACATGTAACAGGGGACTCGTGTATGCTCAAAGGGTAGGGATTCTCAAATATAGGGTATCTTTAACAACAGGAATAGGAAAAAGAAAAACATTACACATTGTAATCTGTGACAAGGTAACACAACCATGAAGACATTACTACACATTCTACTAAGATTACACTGATTTACTTTATGCAAGTATGAAAAAAACGTTTAAGAGTTTTATTACAGAAGATGATCTTTTATCACCAATAAACAGAAAAACAATGGTTGTACCTATATATCACTAGTACACACAAAACTGCACGCTACATATATATTTGTCTTATGTGCTTCTTACACCCAACTATGGTACATTTTCCTGAAAAAAAAAAAGGCTTAATGTGTCAGCTAGGCAGTAGCTGAGGCAGAACTCAAACTGCTGGGAAATCAACAGACTACCTGTATCACAGATCAAATGCCTCACCCTTGTGCCGTACACCTCACATAAGTTTCAATTCTCTTTTTTCTCCATCAATGTGATACCTCTTCCAATATCAGACCCAGAAAGCTGTTTTGTTTTAAACATGAATGTGACTCACTGAACTGAGAGAGTAACCGGCAGAGCATGTCTCTGGGTCTATCTGAGGGCATCTCCAGAGAGGACTAATTCAAGGTGGAAGACTCACTCTGATGGGTTAGGGTCATCTCATGAGGCTAGTCCCCACCATGCAGATGGAGAAGGGAGAACCTGCGGGCATCAGCACAAGTCCCCTGCTCTCTGGCAGTGAGGAGCATGTGAGCCTAACAACTCCGCTTAGGACTTCTTTCCTGCAAAGGTAAAGTGCTGCCCCCACCAATGTAAGCCCACAGCAAGGGGCCGAACCCTCTCAAACACTGATGGAGAAATAAAGACTTTTTCTCTGAAGAGTTTTCTCTCAGGCAGCTTGAGACACTGGCAAAAAGCTAACACATTTTAGTTCAGTAAAAATCTAAATTATAACTTTACTTTTCATAGTTTTTAAGATATGAAGCCAGGAACACTATAGTTGAGCCATGAGGTTCCCTTGCTTTCTGGTTATGTAATTAATTTATCAAGATAAGCAAAAAATGCTTCAGTCATGAAGTTAGAGTAAAATTCTGTCTAGACACATAGTAATGTGTCTAAAACTAAAAGCACAGCAATGTCGCTTAGAATGTGATTAGTTACTTTAAAATATCTGGAAAAACCTAGGTACTAGCTGAGATACTTAAAAAGCAAAAAATGAGCAGTCAGTATATATTAGATTTATTAATTTACCTACTTCTAACAATACTAAATAAATGATATTTCAGGGAAAAAACTTTTATAAACTATAAAATGAGCCCAATTATCTCTGCCTTTACCCCCAAACAAAAGATGATACAGACACAAAAAAAGAGCAGTGATAAAAATTAGCTTTTTTTTCCTTCATCATAAACCTTTCCGTTAGCTCTAAGGACCTAGTATGTTACACATTTAACTGACAGTTCTGCAAAAATAAAGCATCTTATCCCATGTGATTTGAGTAATATTTTTCTTGACTTAATCATATCTCAGTACAGTGCACATGCAACAAATTCCGCTATTAAAACAACTTACCTAATAGATGAAAAAGAAGAAAAGTACATTAATAACAGTTTTCTAGAACTGTCATACAGAATTATTTTTCAAATGGTCTGTTATTTAAAAAAACAATAAAACTTACAAAAAATTGCTATAAGTAACAGACAACTACTCTGAAATGCAGTCAGTATTGTCTTAAAAAATCACCAGGTAAACAGCGCCATTCCCACACATTAGATTTCCAGCCTCGGTACTGTCCGCATCTACAGAAGCTTCTACTTGGGAAGATGTCCCGAGCACTGCGGATGTTTGAAGTATATTTGTCTTTTATCCACTAGATGCCAGTAGCATTCCACCTAATGTCTCTCCGGACACAGTCAAATAGTCCCCGGGGTAGGGGGGCAAAATCCCCTTGGCCCAAGGGTGACTGTGAATGATGGATGCAAACTCCAAGGAAGCTAGGCTCAATGATTATTTTTCAGGAGAAAATAAACAATATAGTGGTTCCATTCATAGCTCAGAGAATATTACTGTATATCACAGTGTATGAATATAGCGAATATCAGAAGCTGTTACAAAGAACAGAGATGGGGTCTAGGGATTTACAGATCAGACAGGTATGTCTGTAATTTAGGAAAGTCATAAAGCATATGGTTAAAACCGTGTGGATTCTAACGACAGTGAAACAAGCAAAGAGTCCCAGCTGCCAGAAACTGTGTAGGGAAAGATATGAAACATAAGGTATGTTAAACATCAACCTGTTGCATTATTCATAATAGCCAGAACATGGAAACAACCTAGATACCCTTCACCCGAAGAATGGATAAAGAAAATATTGTACATTTATACAATGGAGTACTACACAGTGGTAAAAAAACAATGACATCTAGAAATTTTCAGGCAAATGGATGGAACTAGAAAAATCCATCCTGAGTGAGGTACCCCAGACCCAGAAAGACAAATATAGTATGTACTCATTCATAAGTGGGTATTATAGATGTAAAGAAAAAAGAAAAAGATAACCAGGCTACAAACCACAACCCCTGAGTAGGTAGGTAACAAGAAGCACACTAAGAGAGACGTGCATGGATGTCCCTAGGAGGGGAAATAAGTAACATCTCCTGATTAATTTGGGCACACTGGGTGGGGGATGGGAGTAAAGGGTACTGTGGAGGTGGTTGAGTTGGGGGAGGAACAGTGTGAGAGCAAGGAAAAGAGATCTCTTGACAGAGGGAGCCACCATAGGGTTAGGGAGAAACCTGGTGCTAGAGAAACTCCCAGGAATCCACAAGGATGACCCCAGCTAAGACTCCAAGCAATAGTAGAGAGGGTGTCTGAACTGGACTTCCCCTGTAAGCAGATTGATGACCACCCTAATTTCATCATAGAATCTTCATCCAGTAACTGATGGAAGCAAATGCAGAGATCCACAGCTAAGCACTGGGCCAAGTCCAGTCGAAGAGAGGGAGGAGGGCTTATATGAATAAAGGGTGAAGATCATGATGGGGAAACCCACAGAGACAGCTGACCTGAGCTAGCAGTGCTCACTGACTGCCCTGACAGCTGAGGATCCTGCATAGGACCTAACTAAGTAAGCCCTCTGAATGTAGGTGACGGTTCTGTTGCTTGGGCAGTCTGTGGGGCCACTGGCAGTGGGACCAGGATTTATCCCCGGTGCATGACGTGGCGTTTTGGAGCCCATTTCCTAAGAAGGGATACCTTGCTCAGTCTAGATACAGGGGGAAGGGGTTTGGTCTTGTGTCAACTTGATATGCTAGACTTTGTAGACTCCCCATGGGAGGCCTTATTCTTTCTGAGAAGTGGATGGAAGGCTGTGTTAGAGGAAGGTGGGGGAGAGCAGCAGGAGGAGGGGAGACAAGGGGAACTATGGTTGGTATGTAAAATTAAAAAAAACTTTTAAATAAAAAATTTAAAAAAAGAAAGAAAAAAAATCAAGCAGCTGGCCAGTCAGTGGTGGTACACACCTTCAATCCCACTACTAGGGAGGCAGGTGGATGTCTGTGAGTCAAGGCCAGCCTGGTCTGCAGAGTGAGTTCCAGGACAGGCTCCAAAGTTACACAGAGAAACTCTGTCTCAAAAATATATAAGTTGCTATCCCATCAATTAAGGTCACTATGGGGAGACAGGAAGAGAGCAGGTGAGAAACACAACCACGGGCTTTTTCTATCAGCAGGTAAAACAACAATAGCAAACAATGATTTAACTTAGAGTAATAAGGATCATGGCGTAGGTTACCGTTAAGCTGACAGGGATCTGCACAAGAGACTGAATAGAGGGAACAAGACTAAAGAGTTCATCAGAGGGACACTGAGATGGGCCCATTTTGGACAGGCTTGTTGTGTATGGCTTTACCATGAAGCTGAAATGTAAGAAATTCTAGAAACTTTGAGTTAAGTATCACCCTCCCCCTTGCAGAGTCATTGACCATGAAGAAGCTGAACTGGTGCCTACACAGAGCCCTCACCTCTCTGTGCTAAGGCCTTTGGTACGGTAAGGTACTCTGCAGGCTACCAAAGGGAAAACATAAACAGCAACCAGCCACAAGCCCTCTGGTCTACAATCAGTCCTGCCTGTAAACCACATAATGGCAGTGGTGGCAAAGGAGTTGGGAATAACCAATCAGCATCTGATTGGATTGAAGGCTCACTGCACAAAGTGGAACTCATACTCGGTGTTGAGACCACATAGCCCAAGGACCTAGGGTAAAACCAAATAATACTAGTCTAAAAAAAGTAGTAATAAAATTATTCTTAGTGACATTCTTATGTATTCATAGATAAGTGCCTTGCTCAGCCATCATCTGAGAAGCTTCCTCCTGCAGCAGGTGGGAAGAAACACAGAGACCCACAGCCAGCCAGACACTATGCAGAAAATGAGAGACCTCACCTAGCCCTAAATGGGTTGTCCCCACCAAGCCCCTCCCCTCAGGTCTCAGGGAACCCCATGGAAGAAGAGGCAGAAAGTGTTAAAAGAGCCTGAGGGAATGCAGGACACCAAGGAAACAAGGCCCTCTAAACCAACATGACTGATGCACACATGGAGGGGCAGGCACACAAGGCTTGCACAGCTCTACACCACACGAAGTCCTGGAGCAGCAAGGGAAATGGACATAGGCGCCCACCACTAACTTAGAAGCCATCACCAGTTATGAATGCCTGCAAAAGAGCCGATGGTCAGTGGAAAACAAGCTCATCAGTATCTCTGACTCATAATGACATGTTGGGGTTTTCTTTTTTGGTCTTTGTTTTATTCTATTGTTCGTGTCTATTAATTTCAACTTATTTTTTATTTGTATAGTTTTTTCTCTTTTTACCCTACAAGTCCTTTGTGAATAAACTATGGCTTTCAGCTAGTGTTTTATATGGGATTCTTGAGTGTGTGAATAAGTGGGTCTCTTTCTCCTGCCTTCTCTTGGGTTCTTATCCTTCTGTTTGTTTTGTACAATTCCAATGTATTATTAGATTTTGTTTTATCTTATTGTATTTTATTATTTCCCTTAAAAGACTGTTTATTTTTAATTAGAGACAGAAAGGGAAAGGATCTGGATGGGAGATGAAGAGGGGAGAAAATGAGAGCAGAGGGAGGGGAAACTGTAATCAGGATATATTAACACAGAGGGAAACATCTATTTTCAATAAAAGGAAAATAAGAAACAAAAATCTATTAGATTCATTATAATAAATAAATTTAAGATTATAGAAATGTGGATCTGGAGCACTGAAAAGAGATCATGCACATAAATATAAAGTTTTCAAACTTTAATAGCTAATGACATGCTAAAAGATCCTATAGGTTTTATTCCCCCCAACATACACATAGTAATGGAATTGCTCACCCTGTGTTCTTACCCATTTTGTGCAAGGTCTATCAGTACTAAATCCTTTTCCAGAAGAACAACCACAGCATATGGTTCTTGAAAATCTAAAATATGAGAGCAATGAATGACCAGTTGGTTCCTTTACAGACACAAGAGGGCAGTCACAGATAATGGGCGTCTCTGGCTTCTTTTTCTTGTTCCAGTTTCTGAGTGTTTAGCATTCTGATGAGCCCAGGATAGTTCATACAATTTATATGTCTTGGATGAGATACATTTACAAAATAACCCATTCAAAATTCTTGCACATATGAGTAAGACAAGAACATCAAAGAAACTTCTGTAACATTACTTATTTCAGGGATGTGGCAAAGACATCAAAACCACAATTTAATCCTGACCAATTCCCATTATGGACTCTCAGATAAACTGATAGAATTCTGTGACCTTTTTCAAATGTTAATATGTGTCTCTTAGTCACTACAAAATGCATTCATTACATCTTCAAACTTCAGAGGGATCCAAATGAAATGAAAAGATACACATTTGAGTTCACTCTCTGCGTTCACTTGTCTATGCTTTCAGTGCCCCTAACTGCCTGACCAGTACCAGTCCAGACGCTGTCCAGAAGGAACCTTTTAGAAATGACTAACATTGGATCTGTTTAACTGAACTAAGCGGTTTCTCTGAATGGCTGGGCTGGCTGGCCTAAATCTATCAGGTCAAGGCCTTAAAGGCAAAGACAGCTTTCCTTTGAAGACATACTTCTGGGTGAGGTTTAAACTCACAATTCCTCCCCGAGGTGTCCGAACCATGACTTGAACTCACTCTGGAATTTTTAGACTGTTATTCACCCCCAACCAAGTCCTTCATATACACACACAAACCTATATCGTCTCCATTTCTCTGGAGAAATATAGGTAATAGGATGCACTACTGCATCACAAAATTTAAATACTTAATATGGGCAGTGTCTACCTCACGAAGGTATTTAATACTAATGTACAATACAGAAGAGATAAAGTGTATTTTAAAAAAAGAGCTGAAATAAAATCGACCATGTTACGATAGAAGGAAATCTTCCCTTAAAGCATTAGGACATTAGTATATGGAAACTACTTAAGACAGCATATGTCTTTTTTGAATATTAATATTTATGAAGAGTGAGTCTTACCATTTGGGTATGGTGTTTCACAGAGAGTGAGAAAGTCAACAATTGAATAGTCCATTTCCAGCACAGCCGTGCTTTTTCCATGCATCACTGTTAAGCAAGGCCTTCTTCCCACAGTGTCATATGACAAGCCCCCCGACAAAATAATGAAAGGTTCCCTGGAAACAGAAACAATAACATGGATCACAAATGTTAGAGTGGACACTACCTTTTCTGCTGTATCATACAGTTACTCAGTGACATTACCATCTAAAAATTTATATAGCACATAATGGAAGAATTCTATGTGGAATTTTTAATGTGATTAAGCTCAAACCTAGTTTGCTGAAGATTAAATTACAATAAAAATGAGCATGATCCACATTTGACTCCTTGATCTCCTCTTGGTTCTTATTTTGGTTCTTATGGACAGCTGCCATAAAGTTTTCTCTAAGCTTCTGTTCAGTTTCTACCTTAGTCCTCATAAGGCTTCTCAACAAATGCTCCCCAGAAAGTTTTATGGCTTCAGATAGCTGAGGTACATAACACACTGCCCTTTCAAGGATGCATCAAGAATTGGACTAACTACAAACCACTCAACAACTGGGAAAAGAGTCACTCAAAAAATGTTCCTATAGGCCTTAATGTTTCCTAGCACAGCCTTGAGGGCTGCCGCTTGCCTATTTAATACTTATGTTCCCAGAACCACAAGATGGGACACCTATCCTCACTCCCCACATTGGTCATGATGAAAACTAAATGATTGATCTAGAGTCTGGAATCTAGACCTATGTTTTAAAAGCTGCACCTATATATCTTTTCATATATCACAATATGGGTATATTTCTTTATCTTTGCCTTAACTTGATATTTGTTTGTATGAAGTTATTTAATGTGTGGCAGGCAAATCCTTCAAAATCATCTACGTGATTTTTAAAAATCTCTTCATTTATACATCAAATTTTTTTCTAAAATATTTTATTTTCAATGAAAGGTGTATCTGTGGGAATGTATGCAAGCATGCAGGTCCCCAAGGAGGCCAGAATAGAATGCCATATTCCCTGGAGCTGGAATGACAGGCAGTTGTGAGCTTCCTGATGTGGATGGTGGGAACCAAACCTGTGCTCTCTAAAGAGCATGCTCATCTGGATCTCCAGCCCCTCATTTACAATGCTTTAGTTTTAAAGAAAAACATTTACATTAAGGCTGAAATATTTATTTTTCATGGTGCATCCTACTTTCTTCACAACTGTGGGATTTCTAAGTAAAAAACAAACAAACAGATAAAGAGATAAGTTTTAAAGTGTGCATATGTGAGGGACATGGAAATTGCTGCTCTTGAAATTGCTAGAGGGAGGCCTGGGGAAAGACCCAAACTTGGGCATATATTATATAACTAGTATATAAAATATTCTAATATTAAAAACAGCAATCAATCTAGAAGATAACTTTTTAGCCATATATCAGAAAATAAAGTCACAGACTCCCCCTCAAAAAACGAAGAATTAACAAAAGTAGCAAGTAGTCTGATGTGACTCTAGGAGAAGTCACACTGCAAGTATAAAGCTTCCAAATTAGTGAGCAGAGTAGCTGGATTTGAAAAAAGTGTCAATTCAAGGCTTCCATTACTTATACTAATTCAGAGGCTTCCTGTCTTTTTCTTACCATGACCCATTCTAAGAAGGGCAGTTTTCTTTATGATTCAGTATATAAATGTATGACGTGAACCAGAGTATCATGAATTAACGCCGACCCCTAAAGGCACACACTCTGTTACTTCCTATTCTCCTATACCAATTAAAAACTGATGGTCACAACCAACACAATTACTTTTGCAGCCCATAAGTGGATTACCATTATCTGATGTTTAAAAATATTTTTTAATCACTGCAGCAAATCAGTGTTTCTCAGGTGAGATGATTATTAACTTAGGGACAAATATTAGTTCCTGAGTGACAAAATCACTCAGGCTTGCCACTTGTTCATCTACTTGGGGAAAATTAAAAACTGCATTCTGGATGTTTGTCAGAAGTATTAAATATTACTTGGAGACAGTATTAAGTGAGGTATAAGAAAGTATCAAGTGAAGAGCATGCTAGAACATTCTTACATTTTTTACTAACAGTTTTATGAGGTGGTCCTTATTAAGGGTCCCAGTTTAAAGATAATGAAACAAGCACAGACAGCTAACTGGTACCCCAATTGAGCAATGAGAGCAGCGGAGGCAGGATGCAGACCTAAGTGGTCTTTTTATATATACCCCACACCCCTGTGCTGATGATGGATATGTATTCACCACAGAACTCTCCATCTCTCTTTTTTCTCAAAGAAATAACTTCAGCGGGTCTCATTAGCATTTGACTCCTGACTTTTTAAAGATTAAAAAGGGGGGAAAACTTGTGTGTATGTACCTGTGTCTGTGTGCAGGCCAAAAGATGGTGTCAGAGCCCCCGGACATTATGAACCAGCACTTAATACACATGACTGCTGGGTACCAAACCAAAGTCCTATCTGTAAGAGCTGTAGGTGCTCTTAACTGCTCAGCTATCTTTCTAGGCCCTTGCTCTTGCTTTTAATAAGAATCTGCTGCTAAATGAAGTAGTGCCTATTTTAAATAAACTACTAATTAAATAAATTATTTCTTAATCTGTACTATCACTAACTTCATTGCATCAAAAGAAGAATCCATGCTTTCTAGATTTCATAGCAATATCAAGAGTCCATATATACCTATACTTTACATATACCTACCTATATCACCCATACCTATCCATATTTATACCCTAACTCTTCACATTCAGCAACACTAAGCTAGGATCTGGACAAACAGACAGAGGCTGGGGATGCATCTCAGCAATAGAGAACTTACTTAGTATGCATAAGGCCCTAGCTTCTGTCCATAACACAGGGCTGTAGGATAGGTGGGGCTTTAAACTGAGATAGCTGTGTTTCATGCCTCATGCTTCAATGACGTTTACTACTTGAAGAGGATTCAAGCATTCAATAAGTAACTTCATTACTAATGGCATGTGTAAGTCCTAGAATGGAAAACTGCATCTCTCAAGAGCATATTTCTGGAGACCCTAAGCCAGCCAAGGAGGCCATTATTCTAAAAAGAGAAACATGCTGAGATAGAGGGAAACGAGAAGGGTCCTCACCCCTAGAATGACTTCTAGGTGAAGAGAAGAACATGAGCAGGACCCCTGCATGTGTGATGACAGCTCTTTCGAAAGCCTCTTTCGAGAAACGAAACTGCACACTTGCTACAACAGCAACAAATGATGCTGCTCTAGGCGGGCGGGGGTGGGTTCTTACACTAGCGAATGTAAGACAAAAGTTGTGGAGCACAGCAAAATAAAAACTTCCTTAATTTATTCAATTTCCTATCCAGGGTAAAAAAAAAAAAAGAAGTTTAAGGAGACACTTAAAATACGATCCTACTGCTCGTATTAGATAATTTAAATAATTGCCTACATCTTTTTCAAATTTTCCTTTCAAATCTGTGACAGGAAAGCAGCGCTGCCATCTTGAGTAAGGGGACTGAAGCAGTGGCGCTGTCATGAGAATGAGCAGGTGCAGGCACAAGAGGATGTGGCCGGCGCTTGCTCCTTGGTTTGCAACATTTAAAGAACTCACCTTATGATGCATGTAAATATGTAAATACAGACTTTTTTCTGGGCGGTTTCCTTTGTTTATCTTCTGCTACTGTTGCTTTTGCTATTCCTTTTTTGCTAGTTTAATTCTTTTGTAACAGGACAAATGATTAACTGACGGTTTCCTAAGGCAAAAGGGTGCATGTGTGTACATGAGCAGCTCACTAAATTCATCTGTCACCTATTGCACATGTATGTAAAAACGAGAACATCCAAGCAAAAAGAAATCAGATAACTCTGTACCAAAGATTATACAGTGAGGGCCAAGGTCAAATAAACAATGTTTTGCCTCTTGGAATTCATTCAATTTATTATCTGTTTCTGCATCAATTCTAGCAATGCACTCCTACTAGATCTCACAGGAAGGTAGGAATGATGAAAAAATAAATAACAGCAATCTTTTCTTCTTCCCCCCCCTCAAAAAAGTCAGGGCCTTTTCTCCCAGGAAAACAGCAAAGCTGAGTCAGGAGGACAGGCTGAAAGGGAAAGCAGGCAGCTCTCACACCTTGTTTATAACCTGGAATATGGAAACGGGCCAGCAGCGTCAGAATTTCCTGCACATTGAATCAAAACTGATTTCTGGACCTCAATGCACAATTTTCTGATTCAATTTGAGAACTCTGCACTATACTATATAGATTTCTACTCTTTAGTAAAAACAACAAATAATAACTAGAATAGAAATTTGTAAACAAAAAACCCTTCTTCCTTACTAAAGAGATACAGAATCCTTATTAAAGAGATACAGAATTTTCATAGAAACACTTTAAGGGACTTTTCTATGTATATTAAGTGTACACATTCAGTAGAGCTTTTGATACATAAAATTAAGACATTTAGATTGTGTGAACCATCTAATTCATATAACCATTTCATATGAGCAATCAGCATTGTAATATAATTAATAATCTTTTTAAAGTAGTAAGTTGCATTCATTTCTGTAACTCAAATATTATGAAATTTAATTTCTGAATATATGACTTTTAGTTAACACATGTAGGGTAGATTATATTTTAATTAGTTCCTTTCATCACCTTTTCAACACTGTTCACACTAGCAAATAAACATTACTGTTTCCAAGTACCAACAGAATAGATTAATTATGTCTGGGATGAAATAATTTACTTTACAAGAGGTAGAAATCAAATGTTAAAATCAGAAGAGCCTCAGGTAATTTTCCTAATTATGTGTTTTATTAAATTATGAAAGCATAGAAATTAAAACATGGTAGACTAGTCTAAAGTAGGGCTTCAAAATTCACTCTGCAGCTTCCAGTGCTATCTGCATCGTCTGCAACAATGAACGCGGCATAGAAGGACTTACCCAGATCTAGTCGTTTTGAACTCCACCTTGAGGATAGGCTTGCATGGCTCTGGTTTCTTCCCATCTTTTAGCTGTTTTCCTAAAATATATTGTCCTGCATTACATTCTACATTACTCTAAGTTCTTACATTGATAATTTACAAGGGGAAAATAAAATATATTAAAATACCCTTTTAGACAAAATAA
>LOJH01020597.1:0-20678 GCA_001685095.1 Ellobius talpinus
GACAATTATCACATGTACTTACTCATAAATGGTTTTTAAACATAAAGCAAAGAAGACCAGCCCACAAATCACAATCCCAGAGTACCTAGACAACAATAAGGAACCTAAGAGAGACATACATAGATCTAATCTCCATGGGTAATAGAAAAAGACAAGATCTCCTGGGTAAATTTGGAGCATGGGGACCTTGGGGGAGGACTGAAGGGGAGGGGAGAGGCAGGGAGGGAAGCAGAGAAAAATGTAGAGTTCAACAAAAATCAATTTAAAAAAAAGAAAAAAGCATGTTTGCTATGATACATTTAATGTAGCACTCTTAAAGAAAAATCATTTTAATCTTTGATATAAATAGTACCTGATCATCAATTTAAAAGCCTACCAAATGTCCTTCCATAGACTTTATTTTACAATCTCTACATATATAGTATTGAAATTTCCTTGCAATTTTCTCTTGCAGAATTTCAAATCAACTATAATTTTAGGACCCAATACCCTGACAGGCAGGATCAGAGCTTATTTAATCTATCACACATTTAAGTCATCTTCTAGAAATAAACTAAGCAAATAAGGTTTTTTGTTTTTTTAATGTCAGCAAGAGAGTATTTTATTTAAAATAAATGCTAATGAAGTCTCAAAATGATATGACAATAGATCATATAATCTGATTCTGTATGGCTCTTTCTGTTCACAACCTCATTTCTTGGTTTTGCTTTGTTTTTTAAAAAACATCAACACTCCCATGCAGAACATGTTTTAAAAATGTATGCTGGAAACTGATAAATTCACTAGTCATTCAACTGACTGAAAATACTCTTAAGACTTTTTGAAGCCAACTGTTAGATAGATAGCATCATGTTAGAAACTAATGAAACATGGTTAATAAGACATAATTTCTGTGTTACAGGAGGCTCAGGTAACCAAAGACAAGAGTAGCAGAAGTCTTGATAGAAGTGGTATTCTCTGTAACGGGTGACAGACAAAAAAATTTAAAAAAAAAAACAAGCACTCTGCAACAAACTATTATTCCAATAAATCAGTATCACTTAATATTTTATAGATTAGAACACGAACAAATGACTGAAATTTTTTTAATGATTATGGCAGGTCAATGTCAGACCTGGCAAAGGTCAGCAGTTTTATATAAATAAATATTATGTGTGTGTAATATATATAAACACTATATATTATATATAAACATTACAAACCAAATGCCTAGCACAATTTCTAAATATACAGCGTATGTAAGTAAATCAATATTATATCTGAAATTCTAATAAAGCCAAATAACAAATGAGAAAGAATTACTACATAGAAAGGACTACTTCATAAAAAGTCTTTTCACAAAACTCAGTTGCCAGCTTTACAAATTAGTAAGATAAACTTTGATGTTGCAATTTTGTGGCCCATAACCTGAAGGCTTTGAATGTTTAGAATTCCAGGGCCCTCTGCACTTCTTTTGCGAGAGTCCTTTCTTGTTTGTAGCCTCAGCCAACAACTTGTCTCTCATCTGACAGTGTCAAGTACTTTCTGAGTTAGGACCCGAGACATTTACCTTGCCGGGAACAGCTCTGATAGGACAGATAACAACCCCTTTTCATCTCTTCTTGCTCACTACTCTAAAGACTAAAGGTGCCACATGGCAGAACACACAGTTCCAGAGAAAGCATACTATGTTTCCACTCTTCCTGTGCTACGGAGCCAATAGCAACTGGCAGAAGAACAAGGTGGAAACAAGTGACCCAGATGTCCAGCAGAGATTTTTACACAGAGTACAAAAGTAAATCTACATTCGATCTGAAATTCTAATGAGGTAAAATAACAAATGAGGAAGAATGACCAGACTCATGAAGTAAGAGAGATGCAGAGAGAGATCTGGTAGTCATTACATACCGCTTCCTGCAGAGTAACATGCCAGTGTGCTGACAGTCAGAAAGGTCAACTGCAACCACGGCCTTTAACAGAAAACATGCTGGAAACACAGACCGAAAAAAACACTACCTGTGTCCATTTTATACAAAACCATTTCTTACCAGGAGGCAGACAAAATATGCAAGTGAAAACCAGATAACTCAGGAGGCTCGGGAGGCGGAGGCCTTTCACATGAAAGGAAACTAGAAAACCGTGGGATTCCAGCCTGGAAATAACACTGAAGGCAAGTGGTACAGCGTGCGAAGTTTCCAAAGGGAAGAGATAGGAACAGAAGCTAAACATAGGTGGTTTCACAAATAATAGAATCAGGAGAAACTCTAAAAATTCTATTTGGAAGAAGAAAATAAAAGGAAATAATTTCTGGAGTAGATGACTCTAACAGACTCTCGTCATTCCTTGTTACAATGATCCTATAATAAACAAAACTTTATTTTTAATAGAAATGTGGGGGAGAAAAAGCGTATAAAATGGCCTTTTCTATATATAACATTAAAAAAGAAAGGTGAACTGGACTCCTGTAATGCCCAACACTTAGGAAGCTAAGGCAGGAGTACTGTTCCAGGTTCAAGGCCTGCCTGGGCTACACAGTAAGTTCTATGCCAGTCTGATATACAGAGTAAGACTCTGCTTTAAATAAATAATCTTTATCTATTAATTTCAAGTCTAATGCCTATGAATAAAAAGTTTATTTCAAGAGCTATATATTTCAAGGTATATAGAGAATTATGGACATTCACCAGGAACACGCAGATTAACACATAGTTACAAAGGTATTATTTGCACTCCCTGTTGTAGCTGTAGGCTAAGAACACCCAGAAGAGAAACGTGTGTATGAAACCAGATATCCATCTCTACACAAAAAATGTAAAGAGTACTGCAAGGAAATGTCATCTAATATTATATACTGGTTTTACTAAACAGAACAAATGTGAAGAAGATCTTTTAAGAACACTGGCTGCTCTCACGGAGGACCCAGTTTTGATTCCCAGCCATCTGTAACTATAGTCCAAGGGTATCCAGCACCCTCTTCTGGCCTCCATGTGCACCAAGCATGCAAGTGAAATACAAGTAAGCATGCAGACAACACACACAGAGAGAGACTACAATTTTAAAAACCTTTAAATGAAAAGCTTATGATAATAACCTATTCTACGACAAGAACTAGATTCAGCGACCTGCCAAGATTTATGGATCTCCCCACACAGTTGTATCTGAGAAACGCACACAGAAAGGCTTGCTAGTCAACTCTAATCAGGAAAGGAAACATTCCCACACAGAATCTGCTCGGTTGTTTTCTATCACTGTCACAAATGACACAATTCACGGCAGGAGACACAGCTAAGAAGGCCGAGAGTGTACCTTGGTGGTAAAGCATGCCCTTAGTATGTAGTATGAAAGGCCCTGCGTTCAATGGAAGAGTGAGAGGAAGGGACAGAAGTTACTACCAAAATAAACACTGCATAAAGAACAGCTAGTTTCTAGCTCTCTATATCAATGGGAAAAAGTCAAGAAAAATCAAAATGGACAACTCATCCACTCAGCTGGTTTGGGGCCAAAGCCCTACTCTACACAGAAGCCAAACTTGGCTGAAAAACCAGAGGAGTAACCCTAACTTATCTTAGTGACAAAGGGCTATTCAATCAATTCAGGAGTTTTCAGATTGCTCAGGGCCCAGACGCAGTGTATATGGAAATCTGGGTCCTAACTGTAGCTGGGCACAAAATGATTTGATAGGAATCAGCTACTGAGGAGCTAGAATGACATTACAGTTTAATCTTTTTTATTTATTTATTTTTTTATTTACTTTAAGTATGTTGGCATTTTGCCTTCATGTATATCTCTGTGAGGGTATTAGAACTGGAGCTAGAGACAGGTGTGAGTTGCCATCTGGGTGCTGGGAATTGAACCCATCTCCTCTGGAGAGATGGCTCTTAACCTCTGAGCCATCTCTCTAGCCTGGAACTACAGTTTAAAAGCTGAAAAAAATGTTTGTTTAAAGTCATCTACTTTGTCACTATAGAACATAATTCTCTTGCCAACTAAGAGCCTGGATAATCTGTGGAAATGAGGCAAATTAATTAGACCAAAACAGTCTTAATACTGAGAGCTGGAGAGGTGGCTTACTGGGTAAGAGGACTTGCTGTGCAAGCAGGAGGGCCTGAGGCCCAATCCCAGCACTCACACAAAGGGGGGGAGTGGCCACATGCACACCTGTAGGGCCCGAGGCCCAATCCCAGCACTCACACAAAGGGGGGGAGTGGCCACATGCACACCTGTAGGGCCTGAGACCCAATCCCAGCACTCACACAAAGGGGGGGAGTGGCCACATACACACCTGTAATGCCAGGCTGTGGCAGGACAGAGTGAAGGATTGCTTGTGTTAGCTGGCCAGCAGCCAGGTTGCAGTGAAAGGCTCTGTCTAAGAGAATCAAGCCAAGAATGACAGCAGCAGCATGCCTGACTTTGTCCTCTGACCTCCCCAATGTGCACAAACACAAGTGTGTATACATTACACATACCACCCTCACACTCACAGAGTCTTAAAACTGATCTAAAATAATACTGTTCATTTATTTCATCAGCACAACACTACAGACCTAGAAAAAGTCTTTGAGTCTAAGCAAGGTATGATGACACACATAATCTCCGCACTTAGGAGGCTGAGGCAGAAGGATGCCAAGTTTGAGGCCAGCCTGAGAAATATGGCAAAGCCCTGCCTCATAGAATCAGCATCTTAGTCAAACACACCGCTGAGTCTTTTAATAAAAACCAGAGGATCTCAGAATTAATATCTAACAGTCTATCTCTTGTCCAATTTGGATATTTGGAAAAAGCCAGGAACTCCTAATTAAAGCAACATGATAGAGAAGTAGGGTGGAGTAAAGAGAGAGCACCCTGCTTTATAATGGCACTCATTAATTCCATAGGATTAATAATTAAAGCTCCATCTGCTTTGAATATCAGTGCAAACTGCTTCTGGAGCTGGTCTAGGAAATGTTAATAAAACATTGCTAGACCCATCAGCTGGGCTTTTATTTTTTATTTTGAGCAAATTTTATAAATATGCTTTAGCTAAAAATAAATATGAGAACAACAGAAATACCCCCTTTTTACTTAAAAATGTACCTACAGAAACAGAATAGATTTTAAATCTCAAACTGACAATTCCTGTATTGGGTGCACACAGCTCTCTTTCAGGCTACCTGTTCAAAATCAAGGCTGTTCAGCTTTCTCGTCTGGGTCTCACTCACAACCTCTATTAACACTGCATGATCTACACACACACACACACACACACACACACACACACACACAAAGCCTAGATGTAAAAAGAATAGAAAACCACCCTTAGTAAAAAGCAGATACAAAATCACCACACTGTAGCAGCAGATTTCCACACAGGTAGGGAGTGAGTTCAGCTACTCCTGCTTGGTATCCTCCTTGAAACTGACTTGCTGTCTCAGCTTGCTGATCCAAGACAAACATACACATGCCACATAAGGTATTTTTGTCACCAATGAACTGTATATACAAGGTAACCCAATAGGATTCTAACAGTTGAAAAATTGCTCTCACAGCCATAAACTAACTTCCTAGTTCAATGTATTAGACATGCTGGTGGACTGTGCAGCCAGTAGAATAATAAGGCATACAGAACTATGTAAAGTGTGTAACACTTGTAATGACAACCATGTTACAAGTTTATGTGCTTAGTATGCTGTGTGCTTTATTACTTCAATCTAAATGTATTTCTGGTTATTTTAGAAAAAGGGTTTACTGGGGTTGGGGATTTAGCTCAGTGGTAGATCGTAAGGCCCTGGGTTCAGTCCTCGGCTTTGAGGGGAAAAATCAGGGGGTTACTATATAAACAGCATGTCATTGTCTGCAGGCGGCAGTGTCACGCACCTCCTGTTTATTGCTTCTTCTGAACACACCAAGATGCCATGTCAACTGACTGACCTACACCACCCAGGTCTGTGAAAGTGCACTCTATTGGGGTTCATACAACAAATTTGCCTAATAATACATTTCTCAAAAATTTATTCTGTCATTAAGTGACTTATGCCTCTAATTTAAAATAACCTTCCAACCTAAAAACTCAGCATCCAAACTTCTCCAAGGTTCCACACTCACTTTGACCTTATCAATACTTTGTGTTGTATTCTAAACTCTTAAAGGAGAAACTCCAGAAAACTATAAATAAGAACTGAATAATTTGGAATTGACTGTTTTTCCTGTCTTAAATGTTCATTAAAAAGAAACCAATTTGGGAGAGCCAAGGAGGTACCTTTGCGGTAGAGTGCTTGTCTGTGTATAATCTTAGCACAAAAGGACTTTTCATACTGAATAGCACAATTAAGAATATAAATGTTGAGCGGGCGATGGTGGCGCACACCTTTAATTCCAGCACTCGGGAGGCAGAGGCAGACGGATCTCTCTGTGAGTTCGAGGCCAGCCTGGTCTACAAAAGCTAGTTCCAGGACAGGCACCAAAGCTACAGAAAAACCTTGCCTCGAAAAAACCAAATAAATAAATAAATAAGAATAGAAATGTTAGCAGCGGGCAGAGGGGCACACCTTCAATAAAATAAAAAGAATATAAATGTTAGCAGTGGGCAGAGGGGCACACCTTCAATCCTAGCAATCAGGAGACTGAGTCAGTCCAAGCTCTATAAGTCTGAAAATAGCCTGGTGAGTTTTAGGACCACCAGGGCTACATAATGAGAAGTCGCCTAATGAATAAATAAATAAATATGTATTTACCTGGTTTTTCAAATATTGAGGATGATAACCTCTGAAATAGAAGCTTTTACTGAATGAAATTAGCCTTAGGAAATCAGGGATTACTATTTACATTATTTTCAGAATCTTTAGGGCTGGAAAGATACTGTCAATAAACCCATAAACTAACCCAATGACTCAGGGTACCTGAGTATTTCATAATGCCTCATTTCAAATACTTTTCATTAAATACTAAACAAAAACTGAATAATAAATAATAATAATAAAGTGTCAAGAACTTAGGAAAAAAACACTGAAGTTTTTTTCAAATAAAGTAAGTCAAATACTATAGCTACCATTATCTAGCAACAGTGTGTCTCTTAAAAAAGTGTGTCTCATAAAAAAAATTTAAAACTTAACTAAATATCTTCCCAAAGAGCCTCTGCTTCTGCCTTTTGTTACAGAACACTTCTAGTAAGACAGCAAGGAAAGTTCTTCCTACTTAGGCTTTGTTAAGGACAAAAGTCAGACTAATCAAAGGATCCCCAGGAGTCCCCTATCATCAACTGCATCTCAATGACAATTCAGAAAAGGCTACTCAGCACCTACAGCCTTGATCCTTAGGCAATAAGCTCTTCTGTCAAGAATCTCCTACTTTCTGCTCAAAATGGCTACCTAAAAAATGCTGGAAATGGTAGAATGCGGGTTTCTCACTTGAAAGTAGTAACAACATAATCCTGAGTGCAAATGGAGTGACAGTGAACTACTTACCTTCATAATTTATCAACGAAGTTTATCCATTTTGTGAAATCAATATATGGTGGGAATTGCCTTTGAGGTAATCTTTAAAAAGTTTTAATTTCACAGGAGTTAGGACATATATAAATTTTTGGTGTGTATGTGTGTGAGTGTGGTGTGTGTATGTATATATATATTGGGAAAAATGCTAAAACTATCTTTAAGAGTAAGTAAACATTCAAGAGTCTCCACTAAGAAGTTAAACATTCTTCTCACATAATTTTTTACATACATTTATCCCTACCATTCTGGCAAAGTATTATGCTCTAATAAGAAGTATCCTAATCTTCACCCAGCAATATTTTCAGGATGATAATATTATTCTCATTTCCTTGAATAATATCCATACTCCAGGGCCATCTCCTTTCTCATATTCAATATCATGCATGCTTGTATCAAGGTTCCTTTCTTCATATCCTGTCACAGTATCAATCACTGCCTCCTGTCCACTCAATCCACTTTTGATTTATCAGCCGCCGTCTTTCTGGACTCCATAACTCGACCCAAACCATTTTAACAAGACATTGACAAATAGCACTCGGTATCACATCAACCTGTTCCACTTAGTAAACTAAGAAACAGTAACTGTGACATCTCTGCATAAGTATTCCATTCTATTCCCCAGACTGATGTATATTAATGAGGAGATGGTATTTGAAATGCTTCTTCCACATCAGCATCTAATATGATCAAATTAGGAAATGGGATGATTTATTAAATTTTGTAGAGCTGAAATATTTCTTTATATCGCTATATGTGTGGTTTCAGAAAGTGAGCTGTTACTTTCAATTTTTCTACTGAAGATGTGGCTGCATTTCACAGACGAATTATTATCTTTAAAAAGATTGCAAGAAGGCAAAATGTTATTAAGCAAATGCTCAGTAAAACAAACTAAATCAGTTTTAAAATTCCTAATTTAATGTAAATCTTGGTTGTTTCACTGAAATTCAGTTTGTGATCTTATTAAGTCATATTTGCATCGTAGTTTCTTGCTGTAGGACAGTTTCAAATTTATAGCATTACCAAGCGGCTTCACTTCTTGACTTTTAAGATATGTCCTCAATAAAATAAAATAATTGCTCTCTAAGCACACATTTTGCTCTTATTTTCAGATGTAAGCAAAACAAAAATCAATAGGCTAAAAAAGAATAAAAGTGAGAAATCAACCATTTGTATCATTTCTATAATTTTCATAATTAGATGTTAAAATATTCTTATTTAAATGCTTCTTTAAATTTAACAATTATTCCAAGGGTACTTTAAACTATAGAAAGACCTAATTGAATATTTAATATGATCACAATAAAAAATAAAGCAGGAATGAAAACACACAATGAAAAAGTACAACGTTCCTTAAATTCTCCCCTCACCCCCTCTTCTATTTTCAGGTATATGAATATTCCAGAACTCAAGGTCTACTCATTTCAAAACCAAGACCTTCCAAGTATAAAATCCACAGCTGAGCCTTTACCTAGGCTGGCATCAGCACACGATCTTAGACACTTGAGAGTTTCTTAGTGGGTCACATTGATTCTTGTCCGTGGACATACACGTGGGGAATATGAGAATCAGACCTTTCCACTAAAACCCAATGAAATAGAAGCAAATTCATGACTATGTTATAATGGGTAGTATAAAGAAAAATTTGAAACTATTTATTTACAAAAACAGTATGCTGCCTTTACATTTTACAAATGAGCCTCAATTTTTGTTTTTAGTAGTGATATATAGCTAGTGATCATTTTTTGAGACAACCTATGTAACTTAGGCTGGCCTTGAACATGTTACCTTCCAGTCTTACTTTCAAGAGAGCTAAGATTATAGGTATATATCAATAAGCCCAGCTACAAAGTGCTTCTGAAACAAATCTTAGTAGATAAATACATTTCCTGAAAATATGTTGCATTCCTTTCAATTAGTAATAATTTATTATTTGTTCTATCTGTGAAACCATATTACTAAGGAAATTTTCATACCTTTCTCTAACATACAATAATCAACATCTTTAATAGCTTTTATATGCATAGTTTAGAGAATGCATTTTTTTCCTTTTTACTCCATTTTCCTATATGCGTGGGGTATGCATGTTTGCATATGCAGACATGTGTGAGGAAAGACATGCATGTGGAGGCCAGAGGTTGATGTCAGGAAGCACATTTCACAGCTCTTCTCTCTTACTCAATGGTGCAACATCTATCAAGCAAACCCAGAGCCCAACTATTGGTCAGTGTCTCTAGTTAACTTGTTCTAGGGAAACTCCTCTATCTTCCAAAAGCAAAATATGTCTCTAGTGAAGATAATGAATCATGCAAAAAAAATTGAAACTGAATAATAGAGAATATCTGTCTGGGAGGTGCTAATTTATGATGAAATGTTTTTATTTAAATCCTAAAGCAGGCAGTGCTGGTGCACACTTTTAATCCTAGCACTGGGAGGTAGAGGCAGATGGATTTCTGTGAGTTCAAGGCCAGCCTGGTCTACAAAGAGTTCCAGGACAACCAGGGCTACACGAAAAAATCCTGTTTTGAAAAACTAAAATAAATAATTCCTAAAACAACACATACACACAATGGGTCTTCTGAATATAATTTAATAAATTATACTATTAATGCAATTAAGGTAGTAATTGCAGTGCCCTATCTAAATTAGGAAATAAAAAGGAAAATCAGGGCTGACCAGATGGCTCAGAGGGCAAATGTACTTGCTGTCAAGTCTGAAGACTTGAGTTCAATGTCTTCTGACACACAGGAGACACAGACACTACACACACACACACACACACACACACACACACGCACACACGCACACACGCACACACACACACAAAAACACACTCTCTAAATGAATAAATAAAATATAAGTTTTAAATAGAAAAAAGAAAATTATAATGAGAACTGGCATGGTAGGACAAGTCTATAATCTACTACTTATGAGACTAAGATAAGAGGATCACTTGACTTCAAGAGTTTGAAATCAGTCTGGGCGACACAGAGACAGACCATCCCAAAAACAAAGAAAAGAAAATTAGCTGTGTAGTTAATCTTCAATAAACACAAATGACCACCAAAGTCAGACCAGACCAGTCTTCAAGAGGTAGGACAAAAAATCATGACAATACATTGGAAAATAAACTATAGTTTATCTCAAAAGATAATAAACTAACAAAAATCAATACCAATTAATATTTTTTTAAAAACTTTCTCAGCAAGCTCAAAATATGGATTTTTCTTCAGTCTTAAAGATAACCAGTTAAAAAAAGACTATTGTTAATATTATTAAAGATAAAAGTGAATATTTTTCTAAGACAGAAAAAAACTGCAAGAATGCCCACCATCACCAGTTCTCTTCACCACCACCATGAACATACTATACTATACATAGAAATGGAAGACAACATAAACAGTTCAAACAGGAGAATAAAACCCTTCCCTGCTGAGTGGTGGTGGCACAATCCTTTAACCCCAGCATTCTGGTGGCAGAGACAGATGGATCTCTGTGAGTTCAAGACCAGCCTGGTCTATAGAGTGAGTTTCAGGACAGAAAGGAAAAAAAAATCTTATCAAACAATAAAACTGTTCTCAGAGAAAATCCTAAAGACTCTTCAAGAGCAGCAAAATTATAGATCATAGAATAAACAGAAAATACACAAAACAAAATGCAAAAAGTATATAATACATAATATAAAATTAACTGTATGTCTACATATTGGCAAATAATTGAAAAAGTCAATCTTAAAATATTTCAATGTTCTTTTTTATTTTGATTTAGCTCATTATTTCATAATTAAAAGGTATCAAATACATACTGTAGAAAAATGTATAAAATGGCAAACTAATAACAACTACGGTCTCTTGAATTTCTTTCAATTTGTGTTCAAAATATACTTTAAAAATGAGTTCTCCTCTATCTGACCTCCAATCCTATGCTAGATACAGCCACTGTAATAATCTTTGTAACATTTTGTTGTTGTTTTTGTTATTTGTTTGTTTTGAGGCAGGGTATCGTGTAGCCCAAGTTGTTACATGTAGCCCATGTAGTAGAGGTCAGCCTGCAGGTTTTATTTTTATCAATATATAAATCTATATATATTCATACATACATATTTGTTGCTGCATTTTTGGTTTGGGTTTTCTGAAGCGGAGTCTTCTGTAGCTCAGACATCAGACTCCTTGCTATATAGCCCAGGATAACTTTTACCTCCTGATCCTCCTGCCTCCATTTCCCAAGTGCTGGAATTCTAGGCATGTGCCACCATGTCCAGAATTTATCTTTTATTAAAGAGCAGATATAAGCCAACATTCAATAGCATGAAAATGGGAAATAAATATAATGAAACGTGTGCTATACACTAATTGTATGTTCCTGTGGTGGTTTGAATGAGAATGGCCCCCATAGATTTTAATGCTTACTCACCAAGAGGTGGCACTATTTGAAAGATTATGAGGTGTGGCTGGGGGTGAGCTTTAAGGTTTCAAGAGCCCAAGGCAGGCCCATTGTCTGTTCCTGCTGCCTGCAGATCCAGACACAGAACTCTCAGCTACTTCTCTGGCACCATGTCTGCCTGCATGCCACCATGCTTCTCACCATGATGACAAGAGACTAAAAGTCTGAAAATGTAAGCATGTCCCAATTAAATGTTTTCTTTTATAAGAGCTGTCATGGTCATGGTGTCTCTTCACAGCAATAGAATGCTGACTAACACAGTTCCTAAAAATGAATGTGTACAAACTCTAATCTTTTCTATAGTGGTATCAGGAGAGGGGGCATCTGGGAAGTAATCAGTTTCAGAGAATGAGACCTTTTACATTGGGATTAGTGTTCTGATTTAAAAAGACAAGATAAAGATTGCTTCTTTTTGCAGTATTCTCCACTTCAAGAGGAAAATAAAGCAAGAAGATGGTCATCTACCATCCACAAAAAGAGCCCTCACCAGAACCCAACCAACTATGAGAAAATATTTACCTTGTTTAAGCCATTTGTCAGTTACCTAGTCAAAGCAGCATTAGGTAAAACAACATAAAAATATTTAGACTGAAAACCAACTACATTATTGAAAGTAAAGAAAGACTAGAAATATACACTATGCTCATAAATTGAAAACCCAATACACAATTATGACAGTTCTCCCATTCTACTCACTCAATGAGCTGCACCCCCAATTCCAGCAGACTTTTCTGAAGAAATGTCAAGCTGACTCTAAATGCATATGGATATGCAAACAATACTACCTACTTTACCAAACCATAGAATTCAAAATTGTCTAAGACTGATATAAAAATAGAGTAATTCAACCAAATCAACCATCTAAAAATAGAATCTCACTCATACAGTCAATTATTTTTTTTAAAGTTATCAAACTATTCAGAAAGAAAGTGAAACTCAAGCTGGAGAAATGGTTAGAAGCTGGCTCAGTGTTTAAAAGCACTTACTGCTCTTGCAGAGACTCTGGGTTCAGTTGCCAGCATCCACATAGAGGCTCACAACCATCTGTAACTCCATTTCCAGGGGATTCAATTCCCTGTTCTGGCCCCCAAGGTACTAGGCACATAGAGGGTACATATACATGCATGGAGGCAAAACTCTCATAAACATAAAATAAATCTTTTTTAAAAAACTGAAATTCTAGTAATATGATGTTAGACCTCTAAATTAAAATAAACCTCTACATCCTACAAGCCACAAAAATCAGAAATATCATTAAGCAAATGTCAAGTGGTTATTGTAGATGAGATATACTTTAAAAATTCATAAGCCAATGCCTGCAAAGTCACATATTTACAATCTGAAAAATCTCCCTCTCAAGATATCTCTTAACTGCCAAAGAAAAGACAGTTCTGTAAGTAAAGCCTGGCACCTTACACATAAGGGGACACTGCCAGTGACAACAATATCATGAACCTCCTTGATATCGTATACTAAAGAACAATCACTAGCTGACATTTTGCCAGAAACATTTAACACATTGCAATAATGTGACACAATAACGAAGAGTTCACGTAGACCCAAACTTAGGGACGTTCTACAAAATGAAGCGCTCAATATTCTTCAAAAGAATAAAGGTTATGGAAGATGAGCACAGACTGAGGAACTGTCATAGACTAAAGAGAAACAACTGAATGCAAATAGTATGGAACCCTGCTGGCCAAGCTGAGGAGACTTCAGTGGTCTCTGGGTCTAAGTGCTACACTGCTCATAACCTACTTGGTAATTCTAGTGAGGGAATAAAAGGTTATTTGGGAATTCTTTCAGATTTCTTTGCAACTTGTCTGATAGTCTAATACTAGGTTTTTTCAATGACTATTTTAAAAGAGAAATAATTTGACAATGATTGACAGCAAGATGTCAGAGCCAAAAGTCCTAAGCATCAGAGCCAAACAGAGACAGTGTCAGAACAACACTCAACAAGTCAAAATGCCTTCAGAGAACTGGAGAAAAGATCAACCAACTGGCAGCAATCCAGCGTGTGAAAACTGAGTGCAGATGCATTGACGCAGGCAGGAGCCTCCTCACTGTACCTGCCTCTCCCCCAAACTGGCAAACCTCAGCTCAGCTCAGCTCAGCGATTCCAGAAGGGGAAAAGAAAGAGTGGGATTTAAAGTTTACAAATGACTGCCCCAAAACAGGTAAACACAAGCGGATCTGGCAGAGGCCAGTGACAGCAAGATACAGCAGGACAGTTTGCTGTGGCAACAGAGAGCCTGCAGGAGTAAGACAGAAGCTGGCTCATCAGATTGGAATTGGGCAAAGTCACTCTTGAGAATGACAGAGAAGAGTGTGACACATGCTACCAGACCCTGGCACTTTCAAGAGCTACCAGAGAGACCATCTGTAAACCCTCTTTAAAGAATTGATGGACTACATTCTGGCAGGTCAGTAAAACAAGAAAGGTAGGTTATACTTGAAACATCACATACTATTCAGTAACACAGACTGCTGAAAGAACAAGAGAACAAACGTTCCTGCAAAAGAAACTACCAAGCCCAAGGAAATTTTCAGAGGCCTGTGAGTTATCTACACAGGCTAGTCCACTGGTGAAGCTGCCTCTATAAAACACCAGTCTGCAAATACATGGAACTGTGTTTTCAGTCACAAAAAAACACAGTAAAACAAAATAGCAGCAACCAAAACAAAGACACAGGAAACTTGGTTCAACCAAAAATTATTCAGAAGGAAATCATATTCCCCAGTAGGTACAGCCAGACTCATGCTCATCAAAGCAACCCCAATTAATTAAAGTGTGACAAGCATGGTGACACTATAATCCCAACACTTCGGCGGCTAAAACATGAGAATCATAATTTCAAGGCCAGCTTGGGCTATACACCAAATACTAGGACAGCACGGAATACAACACAAGTATATCAGAAAAGGAGGAAGAAGACAGGGAGGAGGAGGAGGGAAAGAGAGAGAGGAGGGAGAGGAAGAGGAAGCAGGAAGAGGGGTAGAAGAAAAAAAGGGCAAGGAGAAGGAAGAAGAGAAAGAAACAGGAGAAGGAAGAGGGAGGAGGAGAGAGAGGAAGGAGAAAAGAAGGTGGAAAGGAAGGGAAGGTTAAGCAGGGCAAGGCAAGGGAAGACAACAGAAATGATGACATTCAATGCAATACCAGCACTTGAAAGACTGAGGTATGTGTACCAAGAGTTTCAGTTCAGTTTGTGCTACATAGTGAGTCCTAAGTCAGCCGGGGCTACTTCTCAAAAACAAGAGAAGGGAAAAACTGAAAATGAGTATCACCAAACAAAAACCTGGGTGTGGTGGCACACATGTGAATCCCAGCAGTCTAGAAGAACAAGCAGAAGAAACTGAGTTGAAGGCCGTCATGGTCTACAACAGTGGTTCTCAACCTGTGGAGAGTGACTCTTTTGGGGGGGTAATTAAAGGACCCTTTCATAGGGGTCACCTAAGAACAATGGAAAACACAGATATTTACATTATGATTCATAACAGAGACAAAATTACAGTTATGAAGCTTTTATGGTTGGAGGTCACCACAACTTGAGGACCTGTATTAAAGGGTAGAAGCATGAGAAGGGTCTAAACAAAAGGCTCCAGGACAGCCTAATCTACAAAACTGAGTGAAGAAAATGGAAGGGATATAGGAGATATCATTAGCTAGATTAATATGTGTACTTTGGGTGTTTCAGTGGGAAATGAAGGATAGAAATTTTATTTGAAGAAATGACTGAATTTTTTTCTAAATATAACAGAAAATAAGTATCTGATAGAAGACAAAACTGTCAACTAAAAATTCTGAAATACACAAAACTATGTTGCAAAAATAAAAATATTTCTCAAATAAAGCTGAAGGAGTTCTTCACGGCTAGTTCTGCCTTACAATAAAAATAAAGCTGCCCTGCAAGCTCAAACAAGAGAATCCTGGACAGCAACATAAGAACACTGGAAAAAGGCTCAGTGAAAAAGTAAATGTACAAACACAACACTGCAATACTACAGTGATATGTAACATATTGTTGGTTTTGTCTTTTTGTGTTTTATCTTAACTGGGGCCTCATGCATGCTAAACATATGCTCTACCACTGAGCTATTGTCCCATATTTCATAAAGCACTTTTAATCCTGGCAAAAAAGTTTCATCCTGAGTGAGGTAAACCAGGCCCAGGAAGATATACTCAGAGCATAAGGCAATTTATACTCTGAGAGTTAAGAGTCCCATGAGCCGGGGGGGGGNGGGGAGGTGGCGCACACCTTTAATCCCAGAACTCAGGAGGCAGAGGCAGTCAGAACTCTGTGGGTTCGAAGCCAGCCTGGTCTACAGAGAAAGATCCAGGAAAGCCAGGGCTTCTTAGTGAAACCTGTTTCAATCTCCCCACCCACCCCCAAAAAATAATAAAAACAAAGAGTCACAGGAGTAAGGCATTCAATCACAAGGACAAGCTGCACATGGCAAAAACATGTTTTTTCCATACAACAGCTGAAGTAAACTCACTCCTACCAGCCACACCTGGGAGGGGCACAAAAACACATTCCAAGAACAACTTTGGGTTTTGAAGACATTGAGGTCACAAGGCAAATGTGTGCCCAGATAAATGTGTGCTAAACAGAATTCTCAAACTCAAATGGCTAAGAAAATTGGAATGGAACCTATCTTAATTAATGTCCTATTGCTATGAAGAGACACCACAACTCATAAAGAAAATAGTTTTTAAGATTTATTTATTATGTATACAGTGTTCTGTCTGCATGTATGCCTGAGGACCAGAAGAGGACACCAGAACTCATTATAGATGGAGGCAAACTGGTTGCTGGGAATTGAACTCAGGACCTCTGGAAGAGCAGTCAGTGTTCTTAACTGCTAAGTCATCTCTCCAGCCACAAGAGAACTTTTAATTGAGGCTGGCTTACAGGTTCAGAGGTTGAATCCATTATCAGCATGGCGGAAAACATGGCAGCACACAGGTGGACATGGTGCTGGAGAAGCCAAGAGTTCTACATCTGGATTAGCAGGCAGCAGGAAGAGAGAGTGTCACTGAGCCTGGCTTGAACATTTGAAATCTTAAAGTCCACCCCCAGACTTCCTCCAACAAAGCCAAACCTACTTTAACAAGGCCACACCTTCTAATAGTGTTGCTCCCTATGGGCCTATGGGGGTCATTTTCATTCAATCCACCACCAAATCAAGCTACATTCTACATACTTATGTTCATAACCACAAACAAGACTACTCTCAGCCTTAATCACAGAAACTTCTCTTTACAGTGAACTGCAGTGAAGGCAGATGACTCATGACTGCTCAAAATACTAAGAGCAAATGACAATCCTTGGCTCAGCTCTAAACAGGTCATTTGTACGACCCTCTAAAGTTCAGGGAACATCACAAAGGACAGAACAGAGAGAATGGAGAGACTGAAGATAGGAAGAAAGGCTGTAAAGACTATTCAGAGCATGCCACAACCACTGGGCCCATGGCCTCACAGCAGCTGTGACTGCCTGCATTGGGCCTACACAAAGCTGTGCCTACCGGCAGCCAGTCATGAATTGGGGGGAGTATGAGACTCTGCTCCTCCCTGCTGAACAACTGGCTACCAAGATCCTGGATTATCTTCAGTTGTGTAGCCCATGGGGAGCACACGAGGCTCCAGTGGATAGTTTCAAACCATGGCCACAAAATGATCCTGGTTAAAATTAGTGGGTCACAAAACAAGACATGAATGTGGAAAGAGGACTCTGACTTACAAGGAGGGAATGATGGCAGGGTAGACGGAGGTATTAGAAGGCGGGAGTGAGGAAAACCAGAAACAAGTATAAAATTGTCAAAGAACAGACTGATCAATGAAAAGACAAGCCTTAGCTATAAAGACATATAGTCAACAAAAAATGGAAACAGATATTCAATATACATGGTAACCAAAAGATTAGAAGTGGCCAAACTTGGATCAAATGACACGGACTGGAAGTAAAGGCTGTCACAGAGGAAGTCGGCATTTTCAGCAGGAGGGCAGAGGAGTTTTAAGCATACATACATTTAACATCAGGTAACCCAAATATATGAAGCAAATTTGACAAAGATGACATGAAGACTATTAGCAACGATTCCAATAAGAGATTTTATTCCACCTCCGTTTACTTATTTTGTGTGCCTATGTGTGGGCGTGTACATGTCAGGGTGCACATGTGGAGATCAGACAACAACTCCTGGGAGTTGATTTTCTCCTTCCACCATGGGAGTCCCAGAGATCAAACTCCAGTGCCTCAAGCTTGACAACAGACTTGACAGCTAACCTTTACCACTGAGGCCATCTTGTCAGCCTGCCAGAGATTTTAATACCCCATTTTCAATAATGAATAGAACTTTTAGTATAGTATTTATAAATGTGTATACATGATTATATGTGTGAATAAACTATGATATATTTATCATTTAGCAATAAAAGTAACAAGTACTGATATAGAAATGAAAACATTAAGCTGACTAGAAGGCACATGCAGAATATTACTACCATATGATTACATTTACACAAAATTCTCCAATAAAATATAATAGATTCAACAACAGAAAGATAATTATCAACATATATAAAGTAAATAAATCTCAAAGGTACTATGGTTAATAAGAGGCCTTAACAAAAATGTACATTGTTTATGACTGCAGGCATGTGAAACTAATCTACTCACAAAGAAACAAAGACTGTGGCTCCAGTTCATTTGGCAAGCAGGAATTAAGAAAAGTTATGAGTGAACTATCAGAAAATGATAAAGGTCTATTATTTTAAAGGGTATGTGCCTTTGTCAAGCTCAGCCAATGTATGCTTAGAATTGTACATTGTAATACTTATGAATTTTACCACACGTTTTAAAGTATCTTTTCAAAAGAAAAATTTGTAAAATATTAAACTCTGTAATTAGATACTAAAATATTTAAAGGGAATATATACTGATGTCTGAAACAATGGATTCAAACGTTATGATGAATTAATGGGCAAGAGGAAAAAATGAGTAGGTATTTGATAAGTCAAGTAGAAAGCTAATGTAAATGTCTAGGTAGTGAATATATCAGTATTCAATATAAAATTATATAATCAACTTGGCTATACACTTGAAAATTTTAATATCTTGGGGGAGAAAAGTCTATTAAATATAATTGAAGCAGTGGTTTCAGGAAAATTTGTAGCCTTAAACACTTTTATCAGTACAAGTTATGCATACAAATATAAATAAATTCCCAGCTCAAAAGGTAGGAAACAAAAGGGCTGGGGAGTTGGTCAGTGGGTAAAGGTGCTCAGAGCCACACCTGCATTCAATCTCTGGAAGCCATTAGGTGGAATGAAGCAATCAGCCCCTAAGTTGTTCTCTGAGCTCCACACACATGCCACAGCATGAGCGTGCTCATGCATACACACACACAAATTTATTTTTAATTAGAAAAATAAGTAAATAAAAATGAAGTACAGAATAAGAAATATGAATAAAAGCAATAATCAATAACTTAGAAAACAGAAAAGCAAAAGCCATAATTAATCAAAATCTATTGTTTAATGCGTTTGTCTTTTGAAGCAAGGTCTGTGTAGCCCAAGCTGGTCTCAAACTTGCTAAAGCTGAGGATGACTTCTGCCTCCTTCATGCTGGGATTATATGCATGTATTAATCATGCCTGGCACTTTTTCTTTTCAGTCTTGGTAATCTACCAGATAATTTAAATAGGAAAAAAAGTTATAATAAATAAATTAACGAAAGACAAAAGGAAAATAGGCACTGAAATAGCAGAAAAGCCCAGAATCTTTACAGGGTATTTTGTATACTTCTAGGCATTTATTTATTATTTTTATTTAAAAATTCTTAAATTTTACATACTAGCCCCAGTTCCCCCTCCCTCCCCCTCTTTCTCCCCCACTTTCCCCTATCCCACACCTCATCCACTCCTCAGTACACCTTCCTTGGGACATCAACAAAGTCTGGTATACCAAGTTGAGGCAGGACTAAGCCCCTCCCCCTGTACTAAGACTGAGCAAGGTTTCCCTATAGGGAATTGGCTATAAAAAGACAGTTCATGCACCCAGGATAAGTCCTGTTATCTATCACTGCCGGGGCTCCCCCAACAGACCAAGCCACAAAATTGTCACCCACATTCATAGGGCCTAGTTTGGTCCCATACAGGATCCCCAGCTGTCAGTCCAGGGTCCCTGAGCTCTCACTAGGTTGGGGTCAGCTGTCTCTGTAGTTTTCCCAATCATGATCTTGACTCCCAATTCTGCTCATAAAATCCCTCCTCCCTGTCCTCAGCTAAGCTCCAGGAGCTCAGCCAGTGCTTGACTGTGCATCACTGCATCTCTAGGCACTTATTCTAAAATCTATATGAAATGGATAATGTACTAAACAAGAAAAGTTTATCAAAAGTAAGTCATATGAAATAAAAATATTCAAGCTGTACAATTTCTGTTACAGAAATGAAGAAAGTTATTGTGATGGCACTGGGCCTAGAGGGTTTCATGAATCTACAAAAGCTTTAAGGAAAGAGTCCCAATGACCCAAAATTATTTCTGGGCATTGAAAATGAAGAAAAACTTCTGAGTTCTCTTTGTGAAGAAACGGCAAACAATATAGTTGCTAGATTTAATAAAAGTAGTACAGAAAAGACAAATATCACATATAAATACCAATGTAAAATACAAAGTAAAAAAAGAGACCAGACTCTTCTACCACACCAAGAAAAAAACAAATCTAGATCAACTGATGATGGAGGAGGGTCATCTGTCTATGTGTTACTTTCATTGGTTAATAA
>LOJH01020599.1:13075-26091 GCA_001685095.1 Ellobius talpinus
TGGCCTGCAGGCATACATGCAGACAGAATATTGTATACATAATAAATAAATAATTTCTTTTGAAAAAAAATGCCTATCTACCACCTGTGACCTGGCCCTGCTACAGCTTGTACCCATTCCTTCAGCATCTAAGTTATAAGTCCCACTTCCCAAAGGATACGATAATACAATGAAGATGTGTTGCCTTTTCAAAATCACAGTGATGTATCTACTTCTTGGTGTTGAGGATGGAGATTGGGGCTTTGTGTGCCGGGCAAACACTCAACCGATGAGCTGTGTCCTCAGTTCCAGAGTCACAGCCTTTGGACCAGATAGGCCCAAGTTCAATTTTAGCTTAAGGGAACAGCATATTCTGTTTTATGTACTCTGAGCCATTGATGTCTTTATCTGTGAGTTGGAGATATCCATCCTCCAAGGATGTTATCAGGGATGTTGTGTGGACCAAAGGACATCCAGGCATATGGATGACACATAATGTTTGTCACAGAATGAATAGGATTCACAGAGTCGGGGAAGGTGGGTTGGTAATCCGGGGAGGGATTTGAACTATCTGGACAGAATCCTAGAAATATTCTGGGGAGACAAGTTGCCGTAGAAAGTTGGCCGTTGATTATATTTCACATGCGGTTGTCAAGGGCAGGCTGTTGCTCATAGCAACAGATACACGTGTGTTCCAACATGCACCCATACAACACTGACTTCCTGCAATGGCCAACCTCTTGTCTTTGGGAGCCCATAGCAGAGTGGGCACTAACTTGTTTCTCTGTATTACTTAGCTCTTGCTGCATTTGCTTCTCTGGAGTGGTCTATCTGGTGACTCCTGGCCAGTCCTTCTTGTTCAGCTTGATCAAACTTGATACCCTCCGAAGTTGGGGTCATAAGAGAAGGCATGCACACAGCTTGGCCACAGTGCCACTAAGCAGGGTTCCGGAGGACTCCCAGAGAGCTTTGGTCCCGGCCACTTCCTAGCCATCTGAAGCCAGTGGCGGAGATGAGAGTCAGGCTTGAATACGGCAGGAAAAATGCGGGTGGACTTAGTTTCCAGGCCTGTGTGGAGACGAGGTTGAAGACACTGTAGGTAGGCTGTGTGTGTTTGGGAGTGGGCCCATGCATTGCACATGTTCCTTGAAGGGAATGTGTTGGACAAGACTGAGGTGAGAAAGTCTTCAGATCCGGCTTCTACGTCCCACGTCTATGCTGCTCATGTTGGAACAGGCTAAGGATCTTCATAGGGTGGTTCTGGACCCTAACACTAACCTTCTCACAACAACCATGGACCCAATCACCCATTAGTTGTGTGTTAGAAAATTCTCAGTGTGCAGCAGGAGTGATTGACAAGTTCCATAACCACTTGATCCAGCTTGACTTCCACACACACTTTAGTTGGGCTGGCTGACTTGGAATTTTTACTAGTCTGTCCTCACACACCTGGGATGCTGGGTGTATTTCTTGGAATGCTCTTTCTTCTTCTTCTTGTCTTTGAATGTCTGCCTGGAGCTTGGTTCTTTGCATTCCCCTGTTTTGCATTCAGAACTTTCTAGTCAAGCCTTGAGGACCATTGTGGCCCCAAACCTGGATACACTCCGGGGGCCCTGCCTCTCCTGTTATTCCTGCATCTAACTTTTGTCTCTAGGGAGGGATGTGTCCATTTTCCCCTCTTTCTCCACCTTCTGATACTTTTCAGCTCTCTTCTCTCCTGCTGCCCCTTTGTCCAGACTTCTCTCATCTTTTGGCCTAGCCAGGTCTGTCTTTTTCACTCTTGAACTTTTTCTAGGTTATCTAGTTCCCCAGACCCCATCACATTTCCCTTGTCTGGATTGCTGTTCTTGAAAGAGTTTGATTGACAGGCCAACCCTGGCTAGAATGGATACGTTATGTCAATGAACATGGTTTGGCATGGCCTTTCTTAACGCGGTGAAATGGACAAGTTCAAAGCCACAAACTGGGATTTTTGGGGAGTATGTATCCTGAAATTGCTCGTATTTCTCTCTCTCTGTGTGTGTGTGTGTGTGTGTGTGTGTGCGCGTGCGCGTGTGTTTATACCCCCTTCTCCCATTGCTGGGGCTTGAACCCAGGACCCTTACTCATGCTGGGCAAATGGGAGTCCACTAAACAGCATCCCTAGCCTTTAGGTGGTCATCATCTCAGTGGGATCACTGCTTTTTACTTTATCTCCCCTTTCCCTCCAATTACCCCTTGGACCTGGGACCAGGTACCAGGAGGCAGCATATAGGAACCACAGGACCTGGCATGCCCTCTTAACAATCCCCTCAGGACAAGAACAGCCAGAGTTCCTGTATATCCAACTGTCCTGACTTCTCTCTTTAGCAAGCATATCCTTGACTGTTCCTGGTGGGGAGAAGGGGTGGGTCTTTCTGCCTCAGACTATCAAACGTGGATAATCAGATTCCTGTGACTCAGACCCCTCTGTGCCTCCACCGTTACTGTGACCGTCAATCTTTACTCTCTAAACTCTCATCAGTCTCTGGTTCTGTGAGCCCCACCATGATTGACGCCAAAGTTCCTTTTTCCTGGAAGACCATTTGCATCTTACAGGCATTCTGCTCTTGCAGTTATCAGTTCCAGTAAATTTTAAATACATAAAAAAAGAAAGAAAAACTGCCAGGATATTGTTGGGAGCCTATTTTATGGCCATGGCTTTAAAACAAACAAAAATAGCAATTCCATTAGTAGTTGGAAGTCATAGTAGGTACTGTATTGTTGAGGGTAAATTTTTCCTGCTACAGTAACCCTGTGCCGCAAAGATAATAAACACATAATTGGAGAGTGGTTATTGGCAGGCCGGGTAGACAGCAGACAACACATCACACTTGCAGGGTCACCTGGGAGTTGAGGTAGACAATTGCTTAGTGTTCTGAGAAAATTCTTCTCTGTAAATGGGGAGGGATGTGAGGCAGTAGAAATACCTGGGCCTGAAACCAGACACATCTCTGACCCTTCCTGGGTATGGAGGGCTGAACAGTTTGCTTAATATCATCAATAAAATAAGGATAATCCTGCCAGGTGTTGGGGATTAAAAGTGATTGAGGTGGAAGGGAGTAGAAGGTCCCTGTAAACTGTCCCACTAGAATTTCCATGAAGGGTGGGCTCTTGTCCATCTTTATTCTGCTTTTCACCCCAGTGCTACCTCAGTGTCTAACATGTAAGAGGTTTATTAATGTGGCAATTAGTGTACTGTTTCTGTTGTTATAGTTGTTTTCCTTTTAAACCACGGGTAGGCATTAAAAAGCTTCTGATCTTGTTAATGCCCCTGTCTTCCAACTAAACCTGTCTTCCTGGTTAAGGTCCCACAGCTTGAGAGCGCTATTGAGTAGCCAGTCACAAAATGGAAGAAGACCTGAATAATAAAGAAAAAGTAAAAGGGCCTCCCACTGCCCCATGAGATTGACGAGCTACAAGTATGGATATTTTAACCTTTTGGCAAAAACAGTTTTGAAGAAAATTATGATAGTTGATTTAATAGTTAAGACTGCCGGATACAAAGCAAGTCTTAGCCAGGTTAGGGTTTTGTTCCTTGATTTATAGGAAATAGTTTTGGTGTAAATGTTTATTAGAGTCGGGTTCTCTTTAGAGGTGATATATGGTGTTAATACACATTAGCATGAAAAACGGTGTCTCTGGCTCTCTCAGATTGCACTGGGTCAGAGCTGCGTGTCTTCCATGGCTGGGAACATTGATTGCCATTGTTTTCACCCCACAGTCTTTATGGTTCTTTATCAACTTTATGTCCCAGTTGTCACACCTGCGTGGCTCTTGCCTTGCTAGGCAGAAGGCACCTTTTAGTATTATAGATGACCTTCTGCTTTTTTTTGATTGTGACATTTAATCTATCTATCTATCTATCTTTCTAGCTATCATCTATCTATCTATCATCAGCCAGTTAAGCAATGCTATCTACCTGGGGAACTTCAGTTTCCCTACCTTTAAAATAAGGAATACAATAATGCCCCTTACCTGTGTTGGGTCTCTTAAGAACAGATACTATTTTTGTTTGTTTGTTTATATTATTTTCTCCCTCAAGTAGTTGTATAACAAGTCACACTTGGTAATTGACATGCAACAACTTTGGTTGGCTAAACAGGAGAAGATACCGTCCCTGGGGCAGTAATGAAGGTCCCCCAATGATTATTTATTTTTAGACATTCAGGGGCAAGTTTTCCATTAAATCTCAATGAAGCATCTGTTATGACTTGGTTGTAAAATGACACTTACAGGCTCATATTTCCGTGGTCACAGCTAGGGGCACCGCTCAGGTGGCAAGCCTTGATGTCCACAGTCTGGCTCAGCCTCCCATACTTCTCTACTTGCTGATCCACTGAGATGTGAGGAGGTGAGGTTTTTAAGCCTCACACTCGCCCACTAGGCCGCTGTGAATGCCACCCCCACCCCCACCACGGGGGGTCTTTAAGCTGCTTCTTGTAGGGCATATGGTCATGGCAGTGAGAAGGGTTACTTTCTCATGACAGTCATAAAGTAATCCTAACAAAAGCAACTTATGGGCAAAAAGGTTTAGCCTGGTTTACATGGCTGGGGGCGGAATACATGTCATGTTGGGAAGATGGGACCTTAGGCAGGGAAGGGTGATAACAGGAACAGGAAGCAGGGGTGGGGGTGGGACTTGGATTGTAAAGCTCAAAGGCCATTGGCTTAGACTGACTTCCTCCATGAGGCTCCACTTCTTAAAGGTATCACAACCTTCCCAGACACCACCAGCCTCAGATCAAGTGTTGAACATGTGCACCTATGGGGACATTTCCCATCCAATCCACAATAGTAACTGATAGGCTTTCCTTTTTTCGCCTGCTCTCTTTCTAAGTCCTTTTGTCTTTGGATACACCCAACTGACTTAGCTGCTAACCCTGATGCTGCTATGTGCTTTAAGCTCCTGCCCTACAACTTTCTAGGCTGCCCCTCATTGTCTGCTTTGGAACTCATTCTCTTGTGGATAGAGTTGGCAAACACTATATAATTATATTGGAAATCACAGGTTCCTAGAGACTGGGGGATAATTATGCTTAATAGGAATAAAATGAATTCCCAGTTGCCCTCTACAGGGTGGGATGACAGTTCGACCCTATATTTACCTTCTAAAGATATGGCAATTACCATCTAATAATTACCCTGGTACCAGCTGGCATCTGCCCAGCCATTAATTGGTTAATGGCCATTGTACCATGTGGGGAACTAAGAATATGCCTGCTTTTTAATTTCCATATCTTAGAAATCTTCAGCTCCTTGGGAGACTCCTAAGAAACATGTGAGGAGTAGGGAGGAGCGGTGCTGCCTGCAAAAGGATCTGAGTTCTTCACTGAGGGTCCAGGAAGGCAAACCCAGCCCATGGCGAGCAGCAGCAGCTAGTGACCATGTGGGGAGGAGTCCAAAAAGGGAGGATGATGCTCCTCATTTCCATCCTTATCCAAACGGAGGGCCAAAGGTGCTCATAAGAACCATTTGAAAACCCATCATACACCCCTCAAGCATCACTTAGACTGCTTAGTCAATCCATCCATCTCTTAGTACATGGATTGCGTAGTACCTAGCCAACATCCCTGGTGTGCAGTGATCTGATCCTTCTCTGCTCTTCACCTTTGGGTCCTACTAGTTAGCTCTATCTGGTGGGTCTCTTTGTCAGTCCAAGGATCTCAGTCTTGTCTCCAAAAGCAGACTGGGAGTGTTCCAAGAGGTGCATCTACATAAACAACACCTTGTGTCCTGTGCATGTCGAGTCTAGAGCCGGTGTGTGAATATTTGTTAAATGAATAGCAGTTAGCAGGACCCAAATGTGAAGGAGAAGTTCAGGCTCAGCTTGGTCACTAGTGTGTGACCTGGAACCAACAAGTAACTTCCTTTTCCCCTCACACTATTTCCTCATCTGAAAATGAGATTAATAATAATTGATAGTGCTTCTCATGTGATACATGGGAGATCTAAAATGGTCCCTAATTCATAACTGTACACACTGTATGTGGAACTTACATATTAATGCCTATCACATGCACAAAATATCTGGAAATATACATGTGCACAGATACACAGGGATAGATAAACATATATAGAAATGTGTGCATACACGGATATATGGCCTATATGGATCTATATGAAAATATACATGTGCATGGCGATATAGATATTAAAAGAAATCAGAGCAAACATATTTGTTAAAGTAGAGGTGAAGGGGTGGGAGTCCTGAGTGACTTTCATGACACTCTGTGCTTAATTTATCCGTTGCCTCTGGAGAACCACAGGAAGTGTTCAGACCCCACAGAAGAGGATTGCTCTGAAGGTGTCCTGTGGTCCAGTCTTCACACACGTGTTTCATTTGATCCCCTCCTTAACTCTGCAAGGCAAAAAATATGGTGGGGGACAGAATATACCAGTGAATGAAGATGCTTTTATTTAGACTACCTGCAGTGGGGAGAATGGAAGAAGAGTGTGTCCAAGAGAAGGAAGAGACCTGGAGCTTTATAGAGGCGGGCAAACAAGGGAACTCCCTATGAACCCCTTGGGAGTTGTGAGAGGTTGCTTTCTCCGTGTGGCCGCCTGGGAGAGGAGGATGGTCCTTTGAGGTTAGCTACTTGGAGAGCACTACAGGGTGTGGGGCGTGGAATTTCCCAATCTTCCACAACAAAGGCTCAGATTGAGATCAGTGTCCTTGAGATCACCCTGATGTTTGCAGCTGGGCAAAATAAAAATGATAGAGCAGTTAGGTGATTTACTGGTGTCCACCACAACTGATTGGAAGTGGGATAGTCTGTGTACCCCAGCCTGTCTGGCCACATAGCTGCCATCTTAGAGCCAAGGTGAGAATGTTGTGTCCGTTTATTAATTAATCTGATAAATATTTGCTGATATGTTGTGCATGCCAAGAACTGTTCTAAGGGCTGGGGACTTCATAGAAATAATATCTCAGTTGGATCGAGAGTCATAGAACCAATGAAACACACTGGGGCGATAGTGTAAGGTGAGATTAAATGTTTCTTGGTAACTTAGCAGGGAAGGGTGGGTAAAGGCTTCAGTGATCAGAAGGAGCCAGTCATGTGGGCAGCTCTGGTGACCCTCCTGCTGGCATCCAGAAAGGAAGACACAGTTATTTTCTCTGCCCACAACCAGTCTGTGGTCTGCCTCCTACAGAGGGGCCTTCCTTTGCTTTTGGACTGTCTGATTTTTGTAGCACCCTATGAAATATCAAAGTCTATCATGGATTGGTATTTTGCCTCCTTTGGTCAGATTATGACCCAACTCCTCCCCTGGAGGAAAGGAATCCTAGGGTTATATAATGGGTCTAAAATCCTGCCCTAGACAAGAAAGTTAAAATGCAAATAAAGGATGAGGTGGGGGCTTACAGAGCTTCCTGTTTGAGCAGGAGTGCTGCAGTCATGCTTGCCATTCTAGTGCAGGGGAGTCAGAGACAGGCAGATGGGGTGTGGGGGGAGACAGACTACTTACCAGGCAGCCTCCTTGGCGAGCTCCAGGCCAATGAAAAACCCCACATCGAAAAGCAAGGCGAATAGCTACCGAAGACACTTGGGGTTGACTTCTGGTCTCCACACACGTACACACATGTACCCACATAAAACACACACATTTAGGTATACACACACAGCACAAGGTTTTGTGTTGTGTGGGTTGAATTGTCCCTATTCCTTCTACCTTAGGCTCCAGAAACTTGAGGACAGGGTTGTGTAAGGGAGTCCTAAAGTCACTCTCTAGAGCAACAGATGGGAACTGGGAGATGCTTGCTTTGCAGTAGCCTTTCAGGCCACTAGCTAGCAGCTATCTGCTCTGATCTGCAGCCAGCCACTATTACCTGCTATTAGTACTGCCCTCTATTAGCAGCTATTATCACTTGCCAACTATTAGGCACCATTAGGTACTATTATCATCTAGCTCCTATTATGTATTATTAGCTGCTCTTATCAACCATCTACTATTATCTACTATCAGCTTCTATTATCTTCCACCATTATCCAGTATCTTCCATTTGTTATCTGTGATCTACTATCAGCGACTATCTATTATCTGTGCTGTGCTACAATCTCTGAGCAACTTTTCATTCTCTGCTATCTATAGTTACCTACCATCTTGCTGCTACTATCTATTATTCAGCACCCATCAGCTGCCATCCAGCTGTCATTCCTCATCTTTTCTTCCTATCTCAACTCAGCCCAGTAATTAATTGTCATTATAAATCCTGAGCCAAAATTTTTGCTTACAGATGTCCCTCTGGGATCAGAGGCTCCTCTTTGACACCTGGGTTTTGAGTTTCTGTTGGAGTCCCCATGCGCTCTGCATGGAAGGAAGCCACAGGCCCTCCCTGCCCCATTTCAGTGTCCCTAGCTCATGCGTCCTTAGACTTCTGACTGACGCATCACAGATTGGGGGGAGGGGGGCATACTTGGCAGGAAACATCGGAAGTCCACTCCTGGGACTGGAAGAAAGACAGTTTTAATGACTCACGTTTGGTTCGTCCAATTAAAACCTGCATGAGGCAGGGTGTCTGCTCATTGAGAGTGAGGGTTCTGAAATCTGTCTACAGACTAGACAGATGAAGAGACTCTCTCACCTGTCCCTCAGTCCCAAGCACAGGCCTGACTCAGATATGCTCAATTGACATGACAGACACATGAGGTGGTCCTGGAATCCAGGAAAGGTGAGAAGCAAGAGCTACTTCTTGGGGTGGGGGTGGGGTGGCAGCAGTGAGGACTGAGAGTATACACAAGTGAGGGAAAGACCTGGACAGCTTCTGACCATTGACACTGACCCAGGACAGAGAAAACAGGATAGAAAGTTAGGCTTCTGACCATCGACACTGACCCAGGACAGAGAAGACAGGATAGAAAGTTCTGGCCTTGCAGCCATTGGGTAGAGTCAAGGGTGTGACCTTGAGTGAGTCATTTAACCTCAGAGAGTCCACGAGGGTAAGTGCAAGTGTGCTCTCCTGTAAAGCATGTGGCCAGAAGAGAGGGAAGGGACAGAGTGGGGCAGGCTCAGTGAGCTCCTCAGCTTCCAGGGTGGTAGCAGGAGCAGCCTAGATAAAGAGCCATCAAGTGGCACAGCTGGAATGGTCATTAAAGAGCATTCTAGAAGGGGTTTTCAAATTGCAGGTCATGACCCACTGGGGTAGTGAAATCGATTAATGAGCTGTGACCAGCGTTGAAACTAACAAACAGAATAAAGTAGAAAAATAGTAGGGTGCATCCTGTAGTGTACGAATAACCTTTGTTTTTGTGGGAAAAACATATTTACATATAAAATGGGTTATAAAAATACAGTTCTTGCTGTGAGTTATGGTGAAATAAAGTTGAAAAGCACCTATCTGTGGTCTAATTTTTTAACTTGGAAATCAAGATCCAGAGAGGTGCCATGCTGAGTTCATATAGAATGTATCCATAAAAGGAGTGGGGAGTTGGGCCAGGGGCAGGATTTTCCCTGCTTCTTCCAGGGATGAGGGCATTTGGGAGCATTGAGATGGAGGATCTCTTGCTCATAGTAGGCACTGGTGGGTCTTCTCATGGGTAGCTGCAGATATAGGTGGAGGCATCCCATGTACCAGGGATACAGATATAGAAAGTCAACTGAACCCCCGCCCCCCATCCTGATCCCATCACAGCCTTCATGACCAACTTTCAGGACTCTCTGTGTAGTCAGACACAGATAGACTGGGCTCATATCCTGCATTACCTCTTACTGGTTGACTCAGGCATGGTTCCTGAGCCTCAGTTTCTCCAATGGTAACTGACAACTCCATGAAGATTTTGTTTTGAAGAACTTAATGAAGTTAAGCTGTTTGCTGCAGGCCTACAATCCTAGGTACCTGGGAGGCTGAGGCAGGACAATCACAAGTTCAAGACCTGCCTAGTCTTCAGACTGACTTCAAGGTCAGCTCAAACAACTGAGTTAGACCGTGTCTCAAAACAATAGTAAAAACAGATCTGGGGGTGTAGTTCATTGATATTGCTATTGCCTAGTGTACGTGGACTCTAGGTTTGATCTCTAGAATTGAGAGTATGCTTTCAATAAATGTTTGTGTTGTCTTCTCTCTCTTTGCCCCTCCAATGATGCTCTGCTCACAAGGTATCGTGACATTGAGCAGTCGCCCCAGCGTCAGGGCTGTTTCCTACACAAACAGGCCAGTGAAGTGAACGTATTCACTATTTACATTATGCAGACAAAGAGACCTGAGTCCCTCACTGAGACAAGAATGGCATATATGGTACACTTAGGAGCAATAGGTTCTTCTAGAAACTTCCAGAACCTCTTGCCATAAGCAAGGGATATCCTTGGGTCACCCTTCAAGAAGCTTTGAGTTGGGAAGCAGAAGAGGTTTAGTTTACTGTGCTATGTGCTCCTCCCCCTCCCCAACCCGGCTTATATTAAAACTACTGACCAGGCAAATCTTCTTCTCTCCTTGTCTGCTGGACCCTAGATGGATCTGGCCAGGAAGCCCATTAATGAGAAACATGATCTAAGCCTGGAAAGGCTTTAATACTCTAGGGGAAAATATTGTTTTTTTCCACATTTTAAAAAAGTGTTTCTATTATCTCCCTCAAGATAAATTCCGGCTATTTACTCACAGCCTCCTTGATGAAAGAAGCATATGTGTTCCCCCGGGGCGTCTTTCTTGCCTGATAACCTCATAACCAGATTGTAGATGAGTGTATATCAAGATGCTTGTTACGGCACCTTCTCTCAGGTGTGGGGATAGATGGATGAGGGCGCGTTCCAGGCACTCAGGATGTAAGCATCCTTGGTCCTGGCTTCGAGGACAGGCTACTCCTTCATGAATGACTTCCTTGCCTGCTCACACGGTGCCATTAGTTATAAAGCATTGCAAGTGACCCCCTGCCCTCAGAATCAGGGCTATGGGGATTCTCTTCTTTGAACAACCTCTGTGGGGGAGACTGCAAGACACAGCTTGCTGGGACCATACCTGTCTCATTCTGGTTTCATACGGCTCCTTGAGATGTTTCCTCCTCTTCCTTTTAGACATAGCACCCCACCTTTTCCCTCATGGGCAGTCTGAAGGTGAGGCGGGGCACCAGAGGCTGTACTGGAGTCAACCTTTCATGTTTGGCCAGGGGTCTCTCTCTTGCCACGTCTGCTCGACATGCTAGGGTTTGATCTGGAAGTACGGGCTGAGCATGTGCAGGCAATGTTCTGTCAGTACTCAAAGGACGTGGGCTTCCTTAAATTGGATTTAGCTCCTTTTCTTGAGAGGATTATGCAAGACTGAGAGATCATGCTAGCATCTGTGTGCAAGAAAAAAAGCAAACACGCAGACCCAAACGAACAAACATTCTCCTGAATCCCAGGCTGACCTTGAACTCTCTTTGTAGAGCAGATGACCTCGAACTTCTGAACAGCCCTCCTGGGTGCTGGGATCATAGATACACACTACCACACAGAGTTTATGAATAGTTGGACTGAACTTGAGGCTTTGTGCAATGCACGCTACTATCGAAACCACACACACCTCCAGTCCCCTGGTACATTTGCATATATGAGATCTACCCTATTTTCTGGCTGGAAATGTGGAGCTGAGAGCCACATTCTTTTCCCCTGCAAACTCACCCCCAGCCTCATCTGCCTAGAGGAGCTCTTCTCTAAAGACTCCTTACTCTTCCTGGGAAGCACTCAGCCTGCCCAGGGCTACAGGCTTGGAGACAGACCACTGTTCCTGGACCCAAGAGATGACTCATGACTCAGCAGGCAGAAGTGCTCACTGCGCAAGTACAATGACCCAAGTTTCATCCCCAGAACCCATGTAAAAGCTGGATGTGATAGCCCCCGCCTACAGTCCTGATACACCTACAGAGATAGGAAGGGAGGCAGAAGAATTGCTTGAGAGCTTATGGGCCAGCTAGCCGGGGAGTTCTGGGCACAGGCTTCTCATCCCTAGTGTCTGAGAGGCTGAGGCAGGAGAAGGGCAAGTTACCGGCTAGCTTGGGATAAAAAGTGAGTGCACAGCCAGTATGGGCAAGACCCTGCCCCAGAATTTCAAAGAGGGGGAGCAGGCTACTGGGAATACAGTTCAGTGGTAGAGTGCTTGCTCACCAGGCCCTCGTTTCAGTCCTCCGTACTGGGGGAAAAAGTAGAAGGAACACTGTAGTTAAGTTGGGTACAGTGATGCACACCTATAATCTCGTCCATCAGATGAGGCAAGAGAATTTGATGGGTGGCCTGCACTCCTATGCTCTTAGTTACCCTTCCCAGTTCCAGGTTATTACTTCTCCACTTTCTACCGGTTTATTAATTCTGGGCATTTCATTTAAATGGCCCTTTGTGCCTGGTTTCTTTCACTTGGCATGTTTTTGAGGTTCATCCATGCCATGGCACGTAGAGTTTGTTTTGTATTATTATTTATTATTATTTTATCTATCCACCAATGGTGCACAGTAGCAGTGCTGGGGCCACCCCCTTTCTGTATGTGCTTCCAAATACCAGAAAACTGAAGCATCTTAAGTGATAACAAAGAAAAGTTGTCAATGCAAAATGTAAACTCTAGGGGAGAAGGAAGATGTCAAGCACGGCCCAACCCAAGAGCGCAGCACTATCAAGTGGCGGCTTCACTCCTTTTCTTGACCATTATGCACAACACACAGCCATGAATATTCATGTCCAGACCTTTGTGTGGACACACATTTTACTTTTTCATGGGTAAATACCTAGGAATGGAATTGTTGGGTCATTTACTCCTATTTTCTGTATTTACATTTATTGTATATTCTATATAAAACATTTGAAAACAAAGCATGAAGCTATTTTCCAAAGAGGAAGGTGACTGCACTATTTTGATGTCCCCCCCACCCCAAATGCATGAGCTCCATGTTCTCATGTCTCAGCAGCGTTTCTTTTCTTTTGGGTTTTTTCAAGACAGGGTTTCTCTGTGTAACAACCCTAGCTGTTCTGGGACTCACTCTGTAGACTGGAATGGCTTGAAATCACAGAGATCCGCCTGCCTCTACCTCCTGAGTGCTGGGATTAAAGGCATGCGC
>LOJH01020600.1:2110-20677 GCA_001685095.1 Ellobius talpinus
GGATTCGGGCCCTGCGGGAGTCTTATCCATGGCTGGGCACAATGCTCTGAGTCTCCCCAACCTTTCCCCTGCACACCTACCTGTACCTGCCGCTGCCGCTCAGCTTCTCTCTGGGCTTCCAGCTCCCCTTGGGTCCACTGGAGCTTGGCCCGAAGCTCTTCCAGCACCTCCACCAGTGGCTGCTCCTGTTTCTGCTTTCCTGGGGTCCACACAAGGATGGGTGAAAAGGCAACAATGGGGCCTTCCTCCCTCTGCAATCACACCTCGGTCTGACAGCAGCTTCATAGCTCACTGGCCTGGGACGAAGAGCGTATCCCCCACCTCCCTGTCCCTCTGGTTCCCCAAACTGCAAAACAGACCTGGAATAGCACTCAAGTGGGGAGTGTGGCACAGTGTGAGGATGAAATGTGACAACACAAAGGGCTTAGCATAGTGTCGGGCATGACCATTCCATAAATGCAAACCCATAGTAACTGTACCTTAAAGTACTTTGAAAGTAATGATAGATGGACACGAAACAAGTGAGCAGTGGTCCTCAACCTTCCTAGTGCTGCGACCCTTTAATACAGTTCCTCATGATGTGGTGACCCCCAACCACAAAATTATGGTGTTGCTACTTCATGCATGTAATTTTGCTACTGCTATGAAACTGTGTTTTCCAATGGTCTTAAGCAACCCCTGGGAAAGCGTTGTTCAACCCCCAAAGGGGTTGCTATTCATGGGTTGAGAACCACTGTATTGGAATAACAGATAAAGAATAAATATCAAAGTACATTTAGTGACTTATAAATGGAAATTACCAAGTACTCTTATTAAAAATCAACCTTGGGGTTGGAGAGATGGCTCAGGGGTTAAGAGCATTGGCTTCTCTTCCAGAGGACCCAGGTTCGACTCCCAGCACCCACATGGTGGCTCACAACTGTCTTGCAATTCCAGTTCCGGTGGACCTGATGCCCTCTTCTGTCTCTGCAGGAACCAGGCACACATGTGATGCACATATATACATGCAGACAAAATACTCATATGCATAAAATTAATCTTTTAAAAAATGTTTCCAAATAAATAAGGCAAAAATCAGCCTGTTCTTTGAAATGGGCACTGAGCTCTAGGCAAGCAGCCCCACAAGAGCTACATCTTCACCCCTGCCCCATTTTAAAATTTTATTCTAAGATAGGCTCTCACTAAGTTGCCCCTGTGGACCTTCCAATTCTCTTACTTTAGCCTCCTAAGTGACTGGAACTAAAGCCTATGCTACCAGACAGGGGGAACAAGCAATTTTGGAATGCAGGGTTATCTCAGTTTGATAAAGTAATTAAGGGTAACTGTAGACTAGAAGAGCCGGTAATAACAATTGCTTTAAGAACATATTTCCCAGTGCTGGAGAGACAGCTCAGTGATTAAGAGCACTTGCTGCTCTTCCCGAGAACCTGAGTTCTGTTCCCAACAGCTATGTCGTGTACCTCACAACTGCCTGTAACTCCAACTGTAAGGCATCTAATGCCCTCTTAAGACCTTTATAGGCAAACACACACACACACATATGGTATACACACAGAGAAACATACACACACATAAATAAAAATAAATCTTAAAATAAAGAACAGTTCCTTCTCCTTCTAAAAGATACAGAGATTTATATACGAGAATGTTAACCCCCTATAGTACACAGTAAGGAGATTTTTGAGTTATCCAGTTATTCTACAGGACAATGTGAAAGAAACTGATGGTTACATCAGGAAATTTTATTCAGTCTTTAAAAATCGTGTTTTCACGATTTCTGCCTAGTATGCAAAATGCACACTTTTGATTCCCCATTACTTTGTACAGCCAGGTATGGGAGCAAACATCTGCAATCCCAGCACCCAGGAAGTAGAAGCAGGAAGATCAGGAGCTCAGAGCTAGCATTAGCTATACTAAGCAAGTTCAAGACCAACTCTAAACAACAACAACAACCAAAAAAGTCAGGGCAATAGTGGTGCACGCCTTTAATCCTGGCACTTAGGAGGCAGAAGTAGGTGGATCTCTGTGAGCTTGAGTCCAGTGTGGACTACAGAGCAAGTTTCAGGACAGCCAAGAGCATACACACACACACACACACACACACACACACACACACACACAAACTGTCTCAAAAAAACAAAACAAAAAGCAAAAAAAGCATATTCTTAAGCAATAGTCAAAAGTGATTTTATATGCTTGCAAAAACATGCAGAAAAATACACCAAAATAACTGCCAGTGATAATGCACATTGTTTTTCTTTTTCTTTTTCTATGCATCATCACATAGTTAAGTTTCCATACTTTTACAAGAAAATAAGAAAGTAGTATTTAAGACATAGACTATTTTCCTTAATAATCCCCAATATAGAACTATTAAGTGCATAGTTCAATAATACTGCTTTAAGCTAGCTCACTCGCTCTTCTCTCTCTGTGTCTCTCTGTCTCTCTCTGTGTCTCTGTGTGTGTGTGTGTGTGTGTGAGAGAGAGAGAGAGAGAGTCTAAGAACTGAACCTAGAACTTCACTCATACAGCAAGGCATATATTACTGAGTTACATTCTCAATTCTAAAAATCATCTTTTTTTAAAAAAAAAAAGGGGGGGATTGCAATGATTGAAAATAACCATGTTTTCCCTAATGAAAATTCTTGTATTATATTATATGTTTCTTGTACAGATACTTCTGTTGAACTCAAAAAGCATATGTAACTTTGTGGGCTTTGTGGGTACAGAGCAAAGACTTGCTGCTTGCTCCTTTTGGAATTTGAAAGGGTAAACTTAAATAAAGTGATTAAGTCATGATAAGCGCCAGCAAAGAACTGGTCTGACTGCTCATTTGCCCCATTTATGCTCACAGCCAGCCTCAGAGAGCTTCTGACAGCCAGGGAGACTAAAGGTCCTTCAGAGTTACTGCCTGCTTCAGACACAGTGGATGGTATGAAACTTCAGACAAGACTGCACTGCTCCATATGGAATCTCTAGGAGGCTCTAAGGGCAAGTTCATATGTATGGGCCCACTCACCAAATCCTAGCCTAGCAGCTCCCAGATGTTTCCCGGACTCACCGACTTCAGCCGCACCCGCATGCCTGCGCTGGATGTGGCCCCGGAGAAAGGTGGCATTCATGAATGTCTTGTCACACAAATGGCACTACACAGAGGGGGAACAATCAGAAGAACTGGATTAGATCCCCCAGATAGCATGGGACTTCCCTGTATTGAAAATCTGCCTCCACGGGGCCCATGGGCTGCTTCAGAAACAGAAATAATTTGAAGGGTTAGGAAGGTGTGAAACACTGGGTTCAATTCCCATCATCACATAAATAAGGAAGGACGGTAGAAGTGAGAAGGGAAGGAAAATAGGATCCCTGATTTTGAGTAGAACACAAGGCCAGTAAAAATAACCACCATATGTCCCAGCTGTCCTCACAACTGAATGTGACCATGTCGCTAAATTCCAGTCATTAGATATAATTATATAATCAAAAATGGTATATACATTTTCTAGGAGGTGACTTTTTTTTTAAGTCCTGGTGGCACATACCTTTAATTGGAGTACTCAGGAAGCAGAGCCAGGCAGATCTCTGTTACTTGCAGGACAATCACAACCGCCAGAGTCTGCACTGACAGATTCTGACCACTGAGACTTCACAAAAATAAACCTCTAGTTTTAAGAGGAATATAGTGGGGTGGGACAATAAGATGCCCCACCCCACACTAACAGCCTTGCCTCCAAACTGTGAATCTCCTCAAAACCTAAACTAGCATGAACTATAATTACATTCAAGAGTCTGCCTGTGACAAGGATTAATGTCTCAACCTACGTCTCTGGTGCAGTGGATTCAAACATTCAAATGCTGTACTGGCTATGAATTATTACTTGTCTGAATTATGAAATAATTTTTCTAAAATGAGCCTGCCTCCACTATGCCTTGCCACACAGTTAGTCAATATCCACATGTGTCCATGTACACATGCCTTTACATGGCACACTCAGCACAAATTCAAACTCTCTACCCTTGTGCACATACAAACACACATGCCTTCCACACATACTCACATCCTCAGGCACATATACTACATAACCCTCATTCATTCACACATACACCGTTATGTAAGCCTCTATATGTACAGACAAACATTCACATCCTTCACCCCCTCAAGACATACAGACACACATCATAAATGCATCCTTATTACACAACACGTATTCTACAGATACAGATATCACTGAGGTACTTCAATCATTTGCCTATGCACAGTTAACACACCCACACGCACAGATACAAACCTCATACAGCCACACCTTCACACACTATGCATGTACCCTCTCCACGCACAGGAATACTCTGTATGCTTAACCCTGTACACTCATCTCTCACACACCCGCTCTACACTTCCACAGCAGAGAGCCCAACAAGAATCCTCAGACTTTCAGAAAGTCATCTCTACAATCTGCTCCTAACTGGTGAGAATGGCCTCCAGTCGTCTTGTGGCCCAAGGCAGTGCCGTTCTGTCTGGCCTGGTGCCTAAGGTGCAGTCTAGGTGCCCCGCCTCGAAGAATCCTCACCGTGTGGTAGCTGTGGGCGCCCGTCTGCAGAAGCAGCTGCTGCAGGGTGCCGATCATCTTTCGCCGGCGCCGGCTCTCCTCCCGGACACCCTTGAGCTCATCAGCCTGGCGCCCCAGCTCCTGCTGGCCGCGCTGCTGCTGGCCCAGGCTGGCCTGCAGCCTTGCTTCGAGCTGCGCCACACTGGCACTCAAGCAGTCCTGGCAGTGCAGAAGGTACTCGATGATAAGCTGTGCCAGGCGCAGTACCTTGAGCAGCACTGGGTCCACAGGCTGCCTGCAGTGGTTGCACACCTCTCTGTCCAAGTTACAGAAGGTGACACCAGCAATGTTCTCCTGCAGAGTGGCCACGTCCAGCTCCCGGGCCACACGGTCCACGTCCACAGCACTGATGCGCCTCCAGTCTATGCTCTCACGGCGAGGCTGGAACTTGAAGGTGGGGAGTGTGTAGACCCCGGACAGCGGGCCACTAAGGCCCTCAACAGTGGTTGCTGGGTACTGCATGGGCAAGAGAGGCTCTGGGCTGACCACGGGGATAGAGGGCCACCAAGGCCACTGGCCAAGGAGCTGAAAGACGACCTGGAAAATGGAAGAGTCCCCATCAGATAGGCTCGAATGGCTGTATCTTCCATATACCTGTTCACCAAAACTTAAAGCAGGGCACAGTGAGTTGTCTATATAAGAGCTACTCAGGGGCTAGAGAGACGGCTCAGGCTAGGCTCACAACCAAAAATATAAAAGCTGCTCAGTACGACGCACTGATTGTGTGACGTGGTTACAGTGTGGGAAGGAAACGTGGGCCTTCCACTGCACAGATATGTATCTGAATCCTCTGCCTTGGGCAAATCTCTTCCTCTTAACCTCCTGTGTCTGTGGGAGGACAGGAAACCCACATGGAAGGAGTGTGGTGAGGAAGGAAGCCGATGACACTCTCAGCCTAGGGCCTGGCACATGGTGGGGTCCTCAGGAACCCCTACAGAATTTTGTCAAGTGTACAAATGGTCCAGTTACTTGGGATAAAGTCCAACAACTCTCCCAGAACGGCAGAGCCACTTAATGACCACAACTGTGCCGCCTGTTACATCGCATTCTAGTAGAACATGTCTGGACTACATTTCCCAGCTTCTCCTGCAGTAAAGTGTGATCATGTGACTAAGTTCTTTCTGGTGAACTGTAAGTAAAATAACATCCAGCCCAGCTAGAGAGGCTTAGGAAAACTGCTATGTCTCTGCACAAATTGTGCTCAGTCTATGCTGGGCCTGTTTGTTTGTTGCTTTTTTTCCCCTGCATTGAGGATTTCTCACAGGGCCTTAGGCATGCTAGGCAAATGCTCTAACGTGGAACTTCACTCCAAGTCCATTAACAGGATAGAGAAAAGAGCTTTGCTTTCCTTTTCTTTCCCACAAAAGACTGGGATTCTATTTCCTGTACTCTTGGTAGGTACGCTTGCCAGATTTTCTCAAACTAGAATCATCTGGAGTTAGGAACCACAATTGAGAAAATATCTCCGTGAGATCAGGATGTAGGCAAATCATGTGGGGTGTTTTCTTAACTGATGATTGATGTGGAAGAGTCCAACCTGTAATGGTCTGTCCTGTCCCTTTAAGAGACAAGCCCCGCCCACTCCCTCTCCCTTCCTCTGAGGCAAGCAGCTCTTCCTTCCTCTTCCAGCCTGCAAGCTCGCTTCCTTTTCCATCTCTCTCCCTTCTCTTCCCTTCTCCCCTCCACCTCTCTCTCTGCCTCTCTCTCCCCTTTCCCCTTCCCTTCCATAACCCACTAAATAAATATCTATTTTCTTTGCATGGCATGCCTGTTTCTGTCTCTGACCCTCCCTGCTGCCCCCTGCCTGGGTCCCGCTGGCCCTCGTGGCCTGCCGCTACGCCCGGGGGAACTGCAGCATTTTATCTAAACCATAACACAACCCACTGTGGCATGTAGTCCTAGCGTGTATAAGAACACAAACTGAACAAGCCATAGGAGTAAGCCAGTAAACAGTGTTCCCCTATAGCTTCTGCTCCAGTTCCTACCGTGAGGTATTGACTTCATTTAGCGACTTCCTTTTGACGATGGCATGTGACCTGAGAGCTGTAAACTGAAATAAACCCTGTCCTCCACAAATTGTTTTTGATTGTGGTGTTTTATCACACAATAGAAACCCAAACTAAAACAATAGACATAATTGTTTCTGTCTTAAATTTGACAATATCAATGGGAATTCAAAATTAATATACTACTACTAAGAATTATAAGCTGTGTGGTTGTAGCACATGCCTTTAATCCCAGCACTTAGAGACTGGTGTATCTTTGAGTCTGAGGCCATCCTGGTCTATAGAGGGAGTTCCAGGACAGCCAGGGCTACATAAACAAACCTGCCTCAAAAAAAAGGAAGAAGAGGAGGAGAATAATTATTATAACTATGGCTGGAATGTGGAATGCAGTTCAGCAGTAGAATGACTGTCTAGCTCATAAGACCCTAGATTTTATCTACAACAATAAAGAGAAAAAATGAATTTTTAGGAAAAAAAATCACTTCTTAAAGACAGGCCAGGTGCATGAGGACCTAAAATCCCAGATACTCAGGAGGTTGAGTCAGGAGGATCAAGAGTTCAAGACCTGCCTATAGCACAGAGTAAATTCAAGGCCATCCTGAGTAAGTGTCAAAAAAAAAATCAAGAGGGGCAGAAGCCTGGGGTTGTAGCTCAGTGGTAGAGCACTTGCCTTACACGCACAAAGTCTTGAGTTTGATCACCAATGTGCACACACACACACACACTTAATAAAAAGGTGAATTAAAATTTACCCCATAGACAAACTCATCTGCAAAAGGTGCCTATGAAACAATTGCCATTGCAATATTTTTTATACAAGTAATGTACAAGAAAATATATAACAAAGCGAAGTACAGCAGGCAGTAGTGGTGTATGCCTTTAATCCCAGCACTCAGGAAGCAAAAGCAGGCCTCTGAGTTCAAGGCTAGACTGTTCTACAAGCAAATTCCAGGATAGCCACAGCTACACAGAGAAACCCTGTCTCAAAAGAAAAGAAAGCAAAGTACAATATGGGATACAAATGGTATTTCTATACGATAAAATACTCTGTTGCAACTCATAAAGGCAAGACAGCTTTTATACCAATAGGGAATAATGACTTCATAGGTACACATATACACACATACATGTATGCCATTTCTGGTTTAATATTAATACAATCACATTTAATAATAATTCAAAAAGATTACATAGATGTCGATCTCATTGGGATGAATGTCTGAGCCCAGGGGATAAATAAAAGGATCGATGGTGGGCAAACAGATAGCAGGTAATTAGACAGAATAATGAGCCTTACCCAGCGCTTGCCAGAGTGATTTACAGCCGTCCTGATTATGTAAAATGTGCACACTTGCTAGTCTTGTGATTCATTTACGTGCCTGATTTCATAAGCACAGGCTTTCTCAAACAGCCCAGAGCTACTAGTACTAACTACTTGTAGGAAATGAAAGTGGCTGTTAGAGGTTTTTTTTTAGTTTCCACCTCTCTGTGTTATTCAAACTTCTTTCCACCATTACCTATTACTTTTATTATTTTTTGAACTAAAATAATAATAATGCAGTTTTTGCCCTTGCAGACTGAGAGTCTAAGATGAGAAAAGGTACAGGCTTCCCCATTTACCAAGTTCTTTCCGGCCTATGTGATCTAGTCATTGAAATACAATCCTAAGGTGGAGAAGAAAAGTGTCTTTGTTTATCTTCCTTGCCAACTTGACTGGGCTTGGAGTCACCTAGGAGACACACCTCTCAGCTTGTCTATCAGGCGGGTGTTTCCAGAGAAGATTAACCATGAGGGAAGCCGGGCCCCAGATATGGGTCCATCTGCTGGCCTGGAGTCCCAGACTGAGTAAGGCAGCATTCTCTGCTTCCTATCTGTGGAAGCAGTGGTTAGCCACCTCACAGCCCTACTTCCAAGCCCGTGCCCCACTATAATGAGCTATTCCTTTAAGTAGTAAGCCAAAAGAGACCCAAGTGTTCTTAAATTGGTTCTGTCAGGTATTTGTTAAAACAATGAGAAAAGTAACTACACAAAAGGTCACAAAACTCACGAAAGAAAAAAGCCTAGAAGAAACAGTGGGGCTAGGTGGGCAGAGAAAGGGCTCTAGGAAAGCCTGTCCCTTCTGAACTGCCTTCCTCTGGAAAAGATAGTGACAATGGCCAGCCCAACTCCACCTGCCTCCCAGGGGCTATGAGAAAAGGGTGGCAAGGGGAGCTGGCCGCAGAGGTAACACCAGCATGCTTCATGCAATCTTTAAGTATGAATCTACAAATAGATATGTTATACCTAGTCCTATTACATACCATGGGGGAGGAGACAACATTATAGGTTCCAAGAATTTTAATAATTTGCCACAGGGGAGGGTCACTGATAGATCAGGGCTACAGGACAAGAATTTGGGAGCCTTCTTTCTCCTGGCCACCCTGAGTGGAGGCAGAAGTGGGGTTTATAAGCATAAAATTCACAAACTTTTGTTGCCACGTTAAGGTTACAGTTTTCACCAATCAGTAATCAAAGATTAGGGGTTTCCTTGTGTGTTCCATCGTTGTCAACTAACATACATGCAAGTCTTTTAGCCCAACCGATCAGATTCATTTGTTCTTTCTGTTGTTCGGACCAGCCATGTTTCTACAGATTCATAATCACTATTTCTATGATTTAGGGAGGGGGCTGGTCTCAGTTCCTCTAGGGCCTGGGAACCTGAATTTTACTTCACCCTGCAGGTAAAATGACGTTTGAAGTCAAAATGGCAGTACTCAAGCTAAGGTGCTTTTGCCTGCTCCCTTCACATACAGTACCATTGTACAAACCAAACCGCAGTCTGGATAGGATGTTTGGTCTTCCCCAACAAGGGAAACCCAAGCTGAACTGCAACTACACGCTCAAGTCCATCCAAAGTTTGTGGACCTGAACTATTCAACTGTAATAAGGCTCTCCTCTTGAAGTTTTACTTCGACTAAAGGCCCACCCCTTTTCCTTTAATTCATTCATTCACAAATTCTCCCCTTGATTATTGTATACCTGTTTAGGCTTAGCCCAGCTGCTAACACTGTGATAGTGTGGGTTGTACTACTCACACCCCTGCTCCCTACGTTGGGGTTCAGTGTGGCTCCTTGCTGCCACTGTCCTAGCTGCAAACTTCTTTGGTTGATCCTCAGACTGGCCACAGGATATCTTGAGCCTAGCTTTTCCATTTCCTTTCTCAAATACTCTTCCAAAAACACCATCCAGCAGAAGTATCCCGCCATGGCCACCAGAAGACCAGCACATTGCTGCCCCATCCCATGTGTCAGGTTGCAAGCCAAACAGAAGCTGTCTGACATAGTACTCACCATGCTTAGCTCCAAGCTGCAGCCACACCACCAGGGCCTCGGAGACGACTGCTCACAACAAGCCCTGCCTCTGAGCAACAGCAGGTTACCAGGCGTGCTGTGCACAAGGGTAACAGGACACCCGCTTCCTGTCCTCCCAGGTCTAAGAACCTCGCTCTTTAACTATTTAAGCTCTGGCCTCCCATGTTTGCCAACAGTCTTCTCTTTAATGATAAGGCCACACACAGCTCTCCAGCACCAGCTCTCTCCACTCTCCCTCTCTCATTCTGAACGCTCCTGTTCAGCAATGACTATTCTTTTGCCTTTCCTTTAAGGCAGGGGTACGGGTACCCCTGACATTCATCTGCTGTTCACCTTCGGCCCATGTCTCAGTGTATTCTCCTGAAGATGAATGAGTTCATATATCTACCACTGCAGCTACTTTGCTCTTACTGAGTCTCAGGCTACCCTCAAGTTTCTTTGCTTAGGTCCTTTCTGCCTCTTTTGACTACTGGATCCAATTCTTCCAAACTGCTTAGATTTCAAACCCAAGTTCCAACAGTGTCAGGAAAGTAGCATTAAATAAATTAAATGCAAGTAAGAGAAACCTCAGCACATGCTTGATGACAAACTGACTCTCTGCCTCAGTGTCTAGAACGCAATAAAGCTGTGGTTCTCAGAGTCCTCCACTCCCTGGACCAGCTCCCAGTTCATCATCTGAGATCATGTTAGAACCCAGAACCAGGGCTAGGAGCTAGCCTACTTGGTAAGGTGTCTACCCCCAGACGCCTAACAACTGGCATCTGCATTCCCCAAAACCCACATAAAAGCCAAACATGATGGCACATGCATGTAACCTCAGCATGAGGAAGGAGACAAACATGGGCAGATCCCTGGAATCCAGTGGCCAGCCAATCTAGCCAATCTGTGAGCTCTGGGTTCAGCAAGAGACCCTGCCTCAAATAACCAAGGTGGAGGGCCCATAAGATGGTTGGTTCATCGGGTAAAGGACATACCTCATAATTCTAATGACCTGAGTTAGATCCCTGGGACCCCCATAAATGTGGGAGGAGAGAAATGACTCCACAAAGTTTTCCTCTGACCTCGTGCATGCCACACCCCCTCCTCTACATCACACACACACACAACAACAACAACAACACGATAGAGAGGAGCAGAGGAAGACACCCTCTGCAGTGGAGAGCTGAGGATTACGGTGATGGGGAGTTTCTCAAAACAAATCCTAGGGGTCAGAGCGATGGCTCAGCCATTAAGAGGACTGGCCGCTTACAGAGGACCCAGGTTCGATTCACAGCACCCACATGACAGCTCACAACTCCAGTTCCAGGGAATCTGAAGCTTTCTTCTGGCCTCTGCAGGCATCAGGCAAGCATGTGGTACATAAACAAACATGCAGGCAAACACTTGTACACATAAAAATGTATTAAAAAAAATTCCTAATGAGCTGACATCACATCCTGAGTAACGGGGAACAAAGATGCTTGCCCAGGGTCCAGATTCAAACTCAAGCAGCTAACTCCGCTGCTTCTGCAGTCCCTCAGGATAGACTGCTCTCTGCCACTTCCTTCCATTCCTGCGCAAGACGGACATATGCTTCAAGGCTCTGCTCATCCTGTCACCAGAAATCCCTTCCGGGCCCAGAGTTCAAATTTCCTGGCTCTTCTCTGGGACCCCAAAGCACTGAGAACTCACTCTGGTCCATGTCAGCAAACGACTCCCAAGCCTTTGCAAAGAGCTCTAGGCACCACAAGTCAGAACCGAGGGGATCCCAGACAATGGCCCCTGCCAGTGTGAAGGAATGGGAAGTGGGGATGGAGGAGGGAGAAATGAAACATCTCTGAACTCCAGTTCTAAGGTTTTACACAGGTTGTCCCACTTAATTCTCACAGCAACCCATTACACAGATGAAGATATTGGGAGAGCAGACAAGGAGGGGCAGGATTTTCCCACGTCACCTAATTACAGAGTCTGGCTCCAGAGTTTATTCTCTGAAAAGACAGAAAATATGCAGAATTTACCCTAGAGAGCGATGTCAGGGTAGGATCCAAGAAGGGGTCCCCACCAAGACACTGCTGTGGCCTTCTTCCCCATGTGTGCCCCCATGCCTGAGATCTTCAGGGGCTGCTACACATGGTCTTATTCCTGTCTGTTGTCTATTACATCTCCATCTCTGACCCATTTCCTGGTAGCTATTAAACTGAACAAAGCTTCCAAAATCTTATACTATTTGCCTCACAACTCTGTGTTCTTGGGACTCTGGGGAAATGAGGCTAGGCCCACCAAGAGTGAGAATCAACAGGACAAATGAGTTAGGTCTTTCACTTGGACTCACTACAGGGAAATGCGGTCACAGTGAAGTGTTAGACGCCTTGACCACCAGCAGTCACAGATTAATCCCGCTGGCTACTAATGGCTCTTGTGGGCGGGCTCAGGCACATCAGTGAGCCTTCCCGCTGCCCAGCGTGGCTGTCAAGACGTGGCTTCACAGCTTGCTCTCCTAGTGTCTCTCAAACCTTTCTTTTCACAGCGAAAGCAAACTTCATAAACACTGTGAGGGGAGACCCTACTCTGCTTACATAGAATTCTGAAGTTGAGTTCTCAATTCATGAGGTTTTACTGCACCCCCCAAAAGTATCACTCCTATCTCCTTCTATGACACTAGAGGTCTGGGGGTTCTGGCTTCAAAGGGTAGGCTAGAAATGTGGGAAATCATATAGATGGTGATCCGATTGATGGCTGCAGCTATTATTTATCAAGCACCTACATGCCAGGCACTGTACCAGACTGAAGGTGCTATTTCTGTCTGACTCCACAAATCTGAATTACAACCGACCTCCCAATGATGATGGCAGTGATGGCATACAAACAATACAACGGATTATTTTTCATTGTAGAAATACAGTACCTGGGCTTTCTTGAGCAGAACGGAAGGGCTGCCAGGGTTTGCAGCCAATCATGACAGGGTCAGTGCTGGAGTCCTTAAATCCTCAATGTGCTTCAGCTCCAAAGCCTGCTTCCTGGTAAGGATAGGCAGAAGACAAAGCCACATGAGCATGTCGCTGGTTACCAAGAAACCACACACCCCAGGGGCAGGGACTCGGCCTTCTCCAGACTGAGCTATCAGCAGACTATTTTCCCACATCTGGGAACAGAAACACAAAGGAGAGATGATTCACCAGCCTTAGGAAACCTGAGGCTGTGTTACCTGTATCTACACGTTCTGATGGGGTTCAGGGAAACTCTGCAATCCGACTTTACTCTCATGAGTTAGTGATCCAAATGGAGCTTTATGCTAGTATTGCTCCACTATGAGAGAATGTTCATTTCCCCTGGAGCAATTCCACACCCAATGTTTAAAAAAAAAAAATCAGCGGCAGTGTTTACTACCTTCCAAGCCAGCGGTTCCATGAGAAAACAAATCCTGGAAGCTGTTATGGCTCTTCTGCCAAAGTAATATTCACAAAACTGACCAAACATCGAATTCTTTTTTCATTTAAGTGGCATCTACACATCTCACTGTCTCTTTCTTCCTCAAAATGAAAGCAAGAGGAAGGTTCTGGAAGGGCCAGGCTTCTCCAGGCTGCGGGCAATCATTTACAAACTTGCCCTGGCTTCCAAGCTAACTTCACAGCGCCTGCCCTGGGGAACTCCCGGCTTGTCATTAGTGCTAATTGTCATGGCTGCCAAGGAAACCTTCCCACAGTTTGCAAACAGGCTCTCTGCACACCAGAGGCCAGGGAGTGCTGGAGGCCCTAATGGGAATGAGCTAGGGAGCTAGGGAGCTAGGGAGCTAGGGAGCGAGGACTGCAGAACACTTTCACAGACCCTAGTCTAGATCTTAGAGCTTCTTGTTTTACTGAAGAAATGTTTTCTTAAAAGATAAAAAGGTGTCTAGGGGCTGTATCCACTCTCAGAACTTCCAAGCAGTAAAAAAGATCCACTCCCAGAGGCTACTCCTTGTAGCGGGCCCCTCTGCCCAGCAACTTTGAAACGGTTTCCTCTTTACTGCTTGTTGGTGTGGGAGTGCCAGTGGGCACCCAGTGCAGGGCCTTGCCCACGCTAAGTATGAGCTCTACCACCGAGCTACATCTCCAGCTCCAAGGAGACGTTTTTAAATACAGTACCAGCAGCGCACTTACAAGACCCCTGGCAAGTCAACCATACTCCAGGGCAGGCCCTACTCACAAGAGCAGAGGAACACAGTTGGACAGGGGGACAGGGGGATAGGGGGATCTCAAAGTTGGGTGGGTAGGGAAGTGAGGGTGGAGAGGGCTGGGGAGTATGATCAGAATACATGTGGGAGATTCTCAAAGAATTCAGAAAAATACCTATAAAAGCTTATTGTGAAGGTTTGTCACAAAAACATCTTCTTTAAAATAAAAGTGGAAGTGGAGCCGAGCCTTAACGGATGCCTCTTGAGAGCATCTCAGAGCAGAGCACTAGAACAGCATGACCTATTATGCCAGGCACAGAAGTGTCAAAACCAGCAAAACCTGCTTCACATTGGAAAGAAAATGACAGGCTGCACCAGTGTTTCCTGTCTATTAAAGCATTGTTGTTTCTTAGCAGAATTTTCCATCTTTAGTCTGGGCCAGACCCCTCACTAGAATCGCCAGTTCTGGTAAGAGGCAAGTGGTCGGTCTGCCTTGTTGGCCACATTGCCTTTCTGCAAAGAGGCCACAGGCCATTCAGAACTGCCTACCGAGCATCCCCCTTCTCCACTTGGTGATCTGGGTAGCCAATTAACCTTCTGACAAAAGTTCAGCTCCCAAGGTAGAACCCACAGCCCAGCTGCATAAGAGGTTCTGCTCCCAACCTGAGACACGCATCTAAAACCACAGGAGGCAGAGGTCTCCCCGTGCTTGGTGCTAGCAGACAATCTCAGAGCAACGATGTTTTCACCTGCCAGACCACGCCGGGGTGAAGGAAGGAAGTAGTAGCAACCATCTTGCTCAGGAGGCACAACATAGGCACAGTCACAGGCAGATGGAGCAGGCAGGGTTCGAACATCTCACATTCACTAGGCCTCACCTAATTCTGCCAAAAATCAATTCCTGGGAACATGGCCAGGACAGCACAAGCCCTGGGCCCTTGGGGATCCTTTGTAAAGGCAATCAGTCCTACCCAAGCCCGGTCCTCTGTTCCTGCCTTGTACACTCTTGCCCTATGCCTATCCAGTCTCCCGTGGACTTTTAATCACATTCACCTCCTATTGCTAACGCTGTGCTCCTGCTAAACTTCAGCCAGGGACCGGAAGCTGAGGAACTAGAGATGCCAACGTTTGTTCAAAATTCATCTTGTTAGAAACCGACCCCCCGACCCCCGATCCCTTCTCTACGGAACTCAGATCGTCAGCCCCTTAGATCCTTTTACTGTTTTCAAAAACTCCATTCCCAAAACCACCCTTCCGAAGAAGACGGGGGTGGGGTGGGGGTGGGGCGGGGGAGTTGGGTATCAGTCATCCCATTCCACGCTTCCGAGCATGAAAGTTCTTCGCCGGCAAGGTATCTCAGTCCAAAACAATTCGAGGCCGCTGGGATGGAGGCACAGGGAGCTGGACGTCGTGAGCTCGGTTCCTGGCTGGGTGACTGCGGCCGCTAATGTTTAACCTGCGCGCGCAGCGGCCGAGTAGCGCCTCTTGGAACCACGCTGCCTCCCGCGGCTCCCGGCTGGATTCCAGGCATAGTTTTCCAGGGAGGCCTGGGTCACCCTGGGGGTCACCCGGAGCAGGGGCTGGTGATTTGAGGTCTGGAAGAGGTGCCACGTCTTCTCTCACCCCACCCGCAGGTCCAGACTCACCCCATCTCCAGCAGTGCAGTCCGAGGATGCTGCCTGTCACGCGGACACTACTAACCGAGTGCAGGGATCCTGCACGACTCTCTACGGCAGTAGTAGCTCAGAGCCCAGGGTCTCCGGTGCCTTCCACCCCCACCCACAGCAGAGGCGGAGCCTCTCCCCAGCGCCCGGGAACAGCTATTTTTAGAGCTGTAGGGAAAGGGGGAAGGAGGGAATGCCTCTTAGACTCCGTTAACAAAATCCAGAATCCAAGTTCTCAGGCCTTGGTGGGAGGCAGGACAGACTCCTTTGTCGCCATCTCTTCACTTCCACATCTCACCCAGGCAGAATGCAGCCACTGTCCCAAGGCAAACTAGGGCAGCTGCCGCTGCCCCTCGCCCTCTGCAAGCATCTCTGCAGCCCGCCAAACTAAAGGGATTTGGCCAAGGCCCACATTAGGAGATACTTCAGAGTGCTCTGGTTTGGTCAGATGGCAATCGCTTTCCGGATCGCTTATCCGGATCCCAGAAAGCTGGGGCAGGAGTTGGGGGGGATTATTTTCTCTCTCCTGATTATGGGCTCTGCTTCCTTCTCGTTATGGCTCATTAATTTTAAGTTGGAGGTGGGGGTTGTATCTTAAGGCCTTCCTTTCACCACAGCTTCCATATGCCAAGCTCTGAATCTTGGGGCGGCAAGAATGAAAGCCCTGGAAATAAGTGTTAAGAATGAAAGCCCTGGAAATAAGTGTTGGCAATAGTGGGGAGAAACTCAAATTTTTGTGCATTGTTGATGGTGGGGAGAAACTCAAATTTCTGGGCATTGTTGATGGGATACAAAATGGTATTGCTGCTGTTGAAAACAAAAGGGGGACTCCACGGAGAAGTTTGGGTTGCCATGTGATCCAGCAATTAACGTGTTGTGTCTCTTGAGTTAGAATGATTCCCGTAGGCTTTGAATGCTTTGAATGTCCCCAGGGAGTGGCGCTGTTTAAAAGGATTGGAAGGATTGGGAGGTGTGGTCTTTTTGGAGGAAGTGTGTCCCTCTGGGTGAGCTCTGAAGTTTCAAAAAGACCGTGCCAAACCCAGTCTCTCTTTCTCTCTGCTTTCAGATCAGGATGTATCTCTCAGCTACTTCTCCATCATGATGCCTGCCTTCTGCCATCCCCTCTGTGATAATGGACTGTTAAACTCCCAATTAAATGCAATCCTTTGCAATAGTTGCCTTGGTTGTGGGACACTGGTATTTAAAATAGCACTATCTGGCTGGCAAGATGGCTCAGCAGGTAACAGGCTTTGTCACCTAGTCTGATATCCTGAGTTGAGCTCCTGTAACCCACACAGTGGAAGGAAAGCAAAATCTCCTAACAGCTGTTTTCTGATATTTGAGCATACAGACACACACACACACACGTGCGTGTGCACACTCGCACATACACTGTAAAATAAAATACTAGTATTATTCATGACAGCCAAAATGCAGAAACAATCCAAGTGTCCATTGACAACTAATTGGATAAGCAACGTGTGGTTTATACATATAATGGAATATCATTCACCCTTAAAGAGGAAGGAAGTACTAGCATGCTATAACATGAATCAACTTTATCTTTGTCTATTTAGACAACTATGATAAAATAACTACAAACCCAATAGGAAGTCTAAGATCAAAGCATGAGCAGATTCCATCTTTGCTGAGCACCTGTTTCCTGACAGAACCACAAAAGGGTCTAGTGGTCCTCTGGAGATTCCTCTAGAAGGGCACTGAATCCAGCTGTGAGGTCATGATTGGGACTCATGACCTGATCCCTTTCTGGAGTCCCCGTTCATAATAACATCACTGTTGTTGTTTGGTTAAGTGTCCCCAAGTCCATGTGGTAAAGCCTTGGACCCTAGCATGGTACTGCAGAAAGCTGGTAGGACATTTAATAGATGGCACCTAGCTGGTAGACCTCAATGTATTAGGTAGAGACCTTGAATGTGACAGTGAGACCCCAGATCCTGCTTTCCTGCCTGGGGTGAGAGATTTCACTCTACTATGACAGATTACCACAAGCCAAAGCAATGGGGCAAACAACTCTGCCCTCTGTTGAAATCTCTAGACCCATGAGCAAAAATAAACCTTCTTCCTTTTATATGCTGATTTTTGGGGGGGAAGGAGGTTAGTTTTTCAAGACAGGGTTTGTCTGTAGACCAGGCTGGCCTCAAACTTACAAAGATCTGCCTGTCTCTGCCTCTTGAGTGCACCACCACCGCCCAGCCATTATATACTGATTTTTATACTGACGAGCTAACAGATAAGCAAAGTAAACAAGCTTGTTATAAAAGGAAAGAGGCTTGCAGTTCCACTTACAGGGTGGTTTAGGGTTTCTATTGCTGTGAAGATAATCTCAACACACCGTGACCACAGCAACTCTTATAAAAGAAAACATTTAATTGGGGCTGGCTTACACTTCAGAGGTTTAGTCCATTAGCATCATGGCAGGAAGCATGGCAGCATGCAGGCAGACATGGGACTGGAGAGGTAGCTGGGGGTTCTACATACAGCTTGGCAGGCAGCAGGAATAGAAAGTAACACACTGGACCTGGCTTGAGCTTCTGAGACCTCAAAGCCCACTCCCAGTGGCATACTTCCTCCAACGAGGCCACACCTTCTTCAACAAGGCCACACATACCTCCTAATTGTGCCATTTCCTGAGGGCCCTGTGGGGATCATTTCCATTCAAACCACTACACAGGACTGAACGTAGGAGAGTGGTTGCCAGGGTCAATGGAGATGGGAAGTAAGAAGTTATATAGTGATATTTTGTAGTGATAGGGGAGCGCAGGCCTGCTTTTCGTCCCGCCCAGCTCCCGC
>LOJH01020601.1:0-11813 GCA_001685095.1 Ellobius talpinus
AGATAGATAGATAGATAGATAGATAGATAGATAGATAGATAGATAGATGATATCCACTCACACATTTTGTAACAGTGGCCTACAATTATGCCAGATTCTCTTCTCCAACTCATAATTTCCACTAATGTAGCACTACAGAAGCTGCTTTTGTCAACTGATTGGGGTGCTCTTCATCTTCACTTTTTTTGAGTTATTTGAGTGGCAGGGCTTTAAATGACTTCCACAGTGCCTTTCCTACTCTCTTTGGTCTTCATTAGAGAAATATTCAGTCACAGCTCTTTCCTGTTCCCTCTCACTCCCAAAATCACAAGCTAATCCATTTGTCTGCGAGCTTACAAGAAAATTTAAATTGCTACATCTATATGAATTTAATATTTAATGGATGTACTTGTGTTTGTGTGGTGCAAGCTATCAAAGCCTTTCTTTAGCCACCGCCACCCACCTCCACCACCGTCTCATAACTGGGGTTTTGTGTGTTATTTCTCCTGATTGCCTCATTGCCCTAATGCACTTCATGGTGACCACGTTTTGGCTACTTGCTACGGAAATGAAGGCACAGCCAGACACTGCCTCCAACTTCTCACGGCACAAGTAACATAGAATGAGACACACTGAGGCATGTCTCTGAATGGACCTGAACTCTTTAATACATAAACATATTAGCAGAATCAGCAGTTTCCTTGAGCTATATTCAAATTATCCAAATACCTCCAGGCAGTTTTCCAGAATGACCACAACAGGCTGTATTTCCAACCACTGTGTACCAAGGTGTCCACACTCCATTGATGCTATCCATTCCTTAACTTGTAAAGATGCAGAATTCCACTTTGACAAAATGTCCACAAACATCTGTCTGTCTTCCTTCTGCTGCTTTGCAGGAGCTTGTGTGTAGGTAGCAAATGAAGTCCTGAGTGTACATGTGCTGCTGACATGCGCACAATCATGCAAAGAACCCGTGCCTCGATCCTGTGGGAGGAGCAGAGCCTTCCTGGGTAAGGCATGCATGGACAGCAAACCCTTCTTTGGATCCAAATGTGAATGTTGACACTGTGTCCACTATAGCTTTTCCCTTGGCCTCTCCTCCTGGATGTTTATAGCCTAAAAGTTGTTCCCCTGCAGAGTTTGCTCCTTCTGAGCTGAGCTAAAGGTGTCTTCTTACTCAGTTGTGTGCTATAACCCACTGTCCTTGTTTAACTCTATATAATATATATGCTGAATTTCTGAACTGCACATAATAAACACACTGGGCTTCCATGTTGCTGTGGATTTTCCATCAGCGATCCTAGCCCACCAGACCCAGTTTTTCTGTACTACATGTGTCCATGTATCTGTCCTTTCTTCATTCCTATTGCCCCCCCATCAGGTCAGTCCCTCCCTCCGTCATGCCAAATACTTGTATATTCAAAGTACTCTTTTCCTGATAATTGTGATATTGAAGATGCCTTCTCTTACTCAGTTAACCATCCTTAAACTTAATCCATGTTATTATCTGTTAATCGCTTTACCTTTATTGCAGTAAAGCCCAGTGTTTCTTAGTTTGTAATTTGAATGTTTATTAAAGCTACCACATGTCCCTAAGCCACAAAATTGGGTTGTGTCTTTTTCATTCATTTTCGTTTTACGTTTTACATGTATATCTTTGACACATAAGGACTGATGCTAAAACAGAATATAATTGGTTATACTTCAGCTTTTCTCAATGGTTACTTAATGTGATCTAAGATATTTCACTTCATAATTTTGAATTGGCATTCAATTGATGACAGTTAAGATGAATTTTATTGTTTATTTTACATAAGATCTTAAGGAATAGCTTGGAGTTACTGAATCACTCTGTGCCATATATATTAAAATTGTAATATATGCAATAACATTGCCTGATATAAATATATAGCATTTGCATGATATATATTTATTTTAAATATATTGTTACATAAATATTACATAGCATATATCTTACTTGTTTGTTTAGATCAATAATGTCAAACTGCCCACCAAAATCTATTTCCATTGATGATGGTTTTATTAATTCATAAAGTATATTTTACAATTCATACAAGCAATTTTATTTTCAATAAAATGTTATCCATGGTTTGGCATCATTTTAGTTACTTTTCTGTTGCTGTGAAGAGAAACCATGATCAAGTCAACTTATAAAAGAAAGCATTTAATTGGGGGCTTGCTTACAGGTTCAGTAGGTGAGTCCATGACCATCATGGTGGGGAGCGTGGCTGCAGGCATAGCCTGGAATAAGTTAAGAGCTTACATCTTATCTACAAACAGAAGGCAGGAAGAGACCCAGATGGGAAATGGCCTGCACTTTTGAAACCTCAAAGCTCCCATACCTAGTGACCATCTCCAACAAACCACACCTCCTAGTCATTCCCAAATAGTACAGCCAAACATTCAAATATACCTTTATTCATTAAAACCACAACAGACAAAGGTATTTTTCGATATTTTATTTAATTTTCATACATGTAAATAATGTTCGGACCAAAATCACCCCCTCCCTCTTCACAAGTCATTTCCGTATTTGTGACACTGTATTCTTCTCGCGTATGTTCTTTCCCAAATTCTTCTTTCATGTGTTCTCCATTTTTGTCATTTTTAAAATACCCACTGAGTCCACTTCATACCAGTATGCACATAGGTGTGGGACCACTTGCTGGAGCATGGGGATCATCTCAGGACCTATATCCCTGAAAAAAATTGACTTTTTCTTCCCCAAATGTCATCAGTTGCTCAAGGCTCATCAGCCCCACCTTCAACCATGCTGGGAACTTTTTCTGGCTCAGTCTTGTGCATGCCTTGTGCATGTAGCCACAGCTCCTTTGAGTTCATGGGCAGCTATGGTGTCATGTCAGGCTGATCCTGTTTTGTTAGCTAATATGACATTTTTCACAAATGGATTTTCTATTACTATATCCCACCACCTATGGTGATTGAATGTTTTCACTTGATAGCCTTACTTTTTCTTATTTTATAATAACTCATATAAATCATTTAATAATATTTTATACCACTTTTCTCAAAATGGTAATCAAAACTTAACCATAATATCACAATTAATTTTAAGTGTCTTTAACTTTTTCGAATGAACACATTTTTTTGTTTAGTGTGTGAAATCGTATCGCTATGACATATATGTGTGTGTGGTTTTACCTTGCTCACATTCAACCCTGTTATTATCTTATCAAGTAGAATGATAATGATTCCAAATATTTTGAAGTCACTTGACATCATTTTTGGCCCAAAACAAAATATTTCCATGATCCAGAAAGCATTTAGCAGTTGGTTTTATTCTGAAGGACAGATTTTAAATTATTTTGTGGGGATGAATACACTCGGCTTATAAATATATCACTAAGTTATTTTTAAATAAAATTCAACATTTTACTTCAGGAAAGGAAAATATCTCCTGTGTGAATGAAATATTTAGTGACTGAAGCAACAGAAGGCTGCAGTTGTAATGCTATGTTTACAATATGTTGGCTAGAAAGGGTGGAGATAGCCCCTGTCATTCAATGCTGTTGAGTCTATAAAATAGCATCCCCACTCTCTGGAAATAATTTGTCAACATAGCCAATACATTAAGTATGGAGTGTTAGTTGAAAATCTGAAGGGTGCTATCTCTAGCAGTACATATATTAAAAATTGGAATGATCGAATCAAATGATTAGCAAGGCCACTAAGCAAGAATGGCTTGGATGGATGAAATGTTCCAGTGTCTGAGAGATTGTTCAGTGGGTTAAGTGTCCCTGTGCAGATATGAAGACCTGAGTTCAAATCCCTGGCACCTGCCTAAAAAAGGCAGATGCAGTGGCACATGTGTGTAACCGTGGTGCTGGAGATGTGGAAACAGGTGGATCCCCTGAGCTTGCTGACCAGTCACTCCATCCATCAGTGAGTGCTTGGTTCAGTGAGAGACCCTAACTCAAAAACATCCGTGACAAGGGATAAAGGAAATCACACAACAATGTTCTCTGGCCTCCAAAGTCACATGCATATATGTACACACACACACTATACACAGATTCACACAGTGCACCCTGATTCAAATGCACAGAAAACGGCTGCGGGTAAACAGGATAGTGTATACTACTACCAGAGAGAATATTTATACATACAGAAAAAGAACATTACTGGGCTCAAGAGAGCCCAGCCGTTCAGAGCGTCTGTTGCCAAATCATGAGGCTAGAGTTCAGATGCAATCACCCACATAACAGCTGGGGAAGTCTGCAATGGCCTGTACTTCCACCTCCACAGGAAAGAAAAGACACCTCTGCTGGTATCTGCACACACACCCACACACGCATGTGCACGCAGCCCCATGCAGTGCTTACCCACAGACAAGGCAGAAATGAATGACAGAACTCTATTTTAAAAAGAAAACCTTTGCAACTGTTAACAAAAAAAAAGGTTTGTCTTGGGATGATTCTGAACGTTTTGCTCGCTTCTGAGCCCCCTCATGGCAAGGACACTTGTGTCCTCGGTACCTCCTTTCACCCTCTGCCATTGCCATTAACTCTCCTAAGTTGATGGCTTCCCATCTTGCTTTTATTTTTATGCTTCCTCCTCTGACTTTTAACTAAAATCAGATTTGAAATCTATATTCATGACAGTTTTTTCGTTTATTAATCTACCCTTACAATAATCACTTTTGATCTGCCAATTCTATTCTTTAACTGAAGTTAGCTACACATGTTTGAAAACCCCTTCAAGACTGGCATTGGTGAGGATTTCATGCCTGTCTCTTCTTTTCCTTCTGTACTTTGTATTATCTTCTCGTAGCTCCTGTGGCCGTTGTCTTGATTCTTTTCACATTCATTGGAAGAAGTTTGGAACCTTTTCCCACAAAGGTTTCAGAACGGTGTACATCCTGAGAGCCGGTAGCACTGGGAACATCTTCCCCTTCCCTGTCTGAGTGAGTCATAGTTTCTCTTCCTTGGGAACGCTTGACTCACTGCTCTCCATCCAGCTGTAGACAGATGTGGCTTCCCTGTTGAAAAGGTTTAATGAAGTTCACGGCTCCTTTCTTCACTGTGTAAGTGGTGGTGTTAAAAGCATTTTATTTTTCTTTTCATCCAAAATTATTAGCAGAATAGCATTAAGCATAATCCTCTTTCTCCTATAGTTTACATTATAAATGTCCTTCATATGCTCATGTGTGGGAGGCTTGGTCTTCAGCCCTTAGTGTTTTTGGGAAGCATGGGATCTATACTACAGAGAGTCTAGTGAAAGCTTCTTTGGAAGCCTGTGTTTACTGGGGAAATTGGGAAAGAACACAGGTACCTTTGCCTCTCTCTCTCTCTCTCTCCACTTTAAGGTGCCACCTCAACCATCTTTCCCCATGTATGCACACCATGAACTCTGATCCCCCACACTGAGGCCAGCAACCATGAAATGACAAGAAGCCTCTCCCCTTCAGTTGACTTTCTCAGGTAATTGGTCACAGTGAAAGCCATCACTCTAAAACATTTTCCTTCAGAAGTTTCTCTCCAAGTACTCATCTAGATGGGGGTTTCTAGAGATATTTTTATTGTTACTTCCCATGTATGAGTGTGTTGCCTGCATTTGCCTATAGGCACCACATTGCCTGTATTTGTGCATATCTGTGGCGGGCACTGCTATGGTACCTCTCTCGCCTCAACTTGTTGAAGTTTATTTTACTTACTAACAGAGAAATTCTCCTTGGCAGCCACGGGGGAAGGTACAGCCTCCTCCTGTGGTGGCTTTTGTGGTACTTCAGAAATGAGCGATCTCCAGTATCCCCACACAGTGGGACTTCGAGGGAGTCTAGCAGAGAGAGACAACCCCCCTTCAGCTTCTGAGGACTTGGCGGCATCCACACATTCAGTGAGCAGGAGGCTTCCTAGAGGCCTGGGAAACACAAAGAGGAAAGGGACAGAGCCGGCCAGAAGGAGCCTTCTGCTGCAGAGCCGTTCTCACCCAGTGCAACCGAGCCAGCAGGGGAGACCAATATGCAGACACTCGCTCATCAGATGGGTCAAATGTAGTTCTTGTACCTTGCCCAGGCATTGACTATGGCATCTCAAGGAGTAGAATCCTAGTTCAGAAAGTGCACTTTGATCCCTGAGACAACTCAAGTGGTAAAAGTGTTTAACACACAAATCTGATGCCCTGGAACCCGAGAGTGGAAGTGATTTTGGACGATTCGGTGTTGTTGTATTTAATAAATGAAAATGCAAGGTGTCCAGTTAAAATTCAGGTTAGCAACCAATAAGAGATAAGTTTGTGTGTGTATTTCTGTGTATATGTGCACATGTGTGTAACTGTGTACTGAACAGCGCAAATCTAGGTTCATTTATGGCACAATAATATTCTGAAATCAGTCTCAGAAGTGCTGGTCATCACTTCACTGGGGAAAAATAAATCAAAGGCACACAGCATAGGATCGGGGCAGGTACTGTCTTCACACAGTATTGTGTGCATCTACAGTGGAGAAGAAGAGGACTTTAGTTAAAGCTCAGAGATTTAGGAGTCTATGGATATAGGTGGCTAAGGTCCTTGGACAGCAGACGAAGCATTCAGGAGCTTCGGATAAGAACTTTGGACCGCAGTGGTAAGTAAAACTGAAAACAGAGCTTGGGGATTATGTAACTAAGTCACATGTGACCCAACCCTCCACATAAGTCAACAAATATTTCTTCTACCGTACCCATGTGATCAGTTCTTCTGAGCTGCTTTGACCTGTAGTTTTTGGATTATCTCCATTCAGAGTCTCGTGTTTTAAAATAGTTCCACAGTTGAAACTCCCATCCTAAGTTTTAGTTCTCCTCCGCCAACTAGCAAAATGTGGTATCTGGCTAATGCTATTTTAAAACGGTGTGGATTATAAATACTGATTTCCTTTTTCTTGCTAAAGTAACATGTAAAAGAGCAGTGTTATTTATACAACGTGGAAAAGGCCTGGGGGTTCCCTACTGGCCGGTATGACCTTGGCAATCCCACACTGACCAGTGTGAACAGGATGGGTCCATGTACTGGCCAGAGTGTGAGCTAACTCATAAGCACAACCCTGCCCAACTCTTGACAAGTAGGCTAGGCATCTCTTTCTAGCAGCCAACATCTCGGACCTGAAAGGAGTTCATAGTTATTAGTCTGTAGCTTTTGTCTCCTGAAACATATTCAATTTTTTTAAAATAAAAACGTCTAGGCAATATTTTCATCCCCAAAACTACATAGCAAAATAATTCTAAATTGCGTATGTATGGGAACAGTGTCTCCTCTTTTCTTGTAGCTTTCATTGTTGTTATTCATTTCTCCTTTTTTTCCATCTCAACATCAATGTTACAGCAAAGAAAAATATTTATCCTCCAAGTGTGCACACCAAGCAATTGAAAAAAAAGATAAGCTTTAAAAGTCTGAAAATTTGATATTATATTGAACTCTTCATGAAACTGGATTGTGTATACATTTTAATCAATGAACTTGTACTGAAATCTCATAACAGAGTAAACCTGGCACTCTGTAAGGATGGGGTGAGGTTACACTCCGCTGTCTGCAGTTTGAGACATTCATGGGAATAGATTTGAAGAGTAAAGGGAGGTGCTGTGGAAATGTGACTATGGGACCCAACAGCAACGATGACTTCAGGCACTCCTACTTTCTTAAAATCATTTCTTTTAAGGGTAACTGCTGCAGCTCAGCCAGCTTTACTGAGAAAAGGAACAATGGCTTCCCTATTGCTATGCGCATCTCCAGAGTCAAGCATTTGTAGATGGCACTCCACACGTGCTGGGGAAATAATGTCCCAGAAAATGAATGAGAAATAAATATCCTCGGATTAATGCTCTATAAATACATTTGCTATAGGTTTCATCAAATATTCATGGTATATACATGTACGGGTCAAATTACCTTTAAATATTAAATTTCCTTCTCATAGGGGAGAATTTCAGATTATTTTCAGTGTTTGGGAGGAGCAGAGAATAAATTCCTAGGTTAGCTGCTGGGAGATCCTGCTTCAGGACCAACACTTTTGTGAGGTGAGAGGGGACATCACTCTTGGAAATGAAAGTGGCCCCACACTTCTTACCAGTGTCTTCCAAGTTGCGTTGGATCTTAAAGACATAGCAATACACCTGTGTTTCAAAGAAGAAATGGAGGGTGTGGCAGCCCCTGGATAGCATGCCTGAGACACACGACACTGATCTTCTTTATACACAGCTCAATGGATAAAAGAAAGGTTTAGAGAGACACAGACAGGCATGCCTGTTCCTAGGTTCCAGCAGGTGCTGGGTGGAAACCTTGGTCAACAGGGGCCTGTGACTCAGGTTTGTCATTGACCAGGCAGGATAGCTGTCACAGAGAACACCAGGGACTAGCACTTTTGAAGTACTGACCAAATGAATGATGGGGCATTGGCCAATACTTCCTCACGCCTGACCGTGGGAAACTGCTGCGAGTTCAAGGCCGGGTTTGGATCCAGGTTTGCTTCTAACTGTTTGGGTTGGCTCAAGAAACTGGCATTTCTTAGATCTTTCTTCCTCAAAGGTAAGGCTGGGGCAATCGATGGGTTCTTACTGCTCACCTCACAGTAATGTCAGAACTTCAGTCAAGATTCTCTAAGCCGGCGCTGAGAACAGCTCCAGTCAGCAAAACCTTGCCATAAGACACATGGGAAAGAGTTATCTCCAGAACCAACATAAAAATCAGGACACTTGGGAATCCAGGGGTGTTGAGATGGAAGGCAGAGATAGGATCCCTGCGAGTTCCCTAACCAGCTAACCTTGCCTACTTGGTGAAGTTACAGACCAATAAGAAAAGCTGACTCCCACGGAGAATGGCAGGTGATTGAGGAATGCCACTCGAGGTTTAGTTTGACCTCCTGTGCATATCCACCCATCCCCACACACGCCTGGTCAAGATTCTATACAAGGCTTTGTATAGAAGTATACAAGTACTTCAAATACTAAGTCAAAAATACATCAGCGTGATGACTGTCCCTTTCCTCTGAGAACCCAGGAATGGTACCTCATCCACTCACACCCCCAGTGCTGCTGTCTGTGATACCCACAGCAATTCCCAAAGTTCATTTCCTCAAACTGCCTGAGACTTTGATGCTTTTCTAAAATAGAGTTTACAGAGTTAAGGAGCCTGTGGGAGACCTAGTCTAGCCTACTTGGTGAAGTTCCACGCCAATGAGAGGACCAGTCACAAAAGAGAGGAAGACGCCTGAGAAGCGATGATCTGGTTTGTCCTTTGACCTCTTGACGACTGCACAGCTAAGAAGGCAGCGAGCAGACTAGAGTTCTACTTCGGACAAATGATTTAACACTGAAAGTGAAGCCCGGTTTGAATGGTGCAATAATTGTGATGGGACTGGAGGGGCAATCCAGAACCGCCCCAGGTAGAGAAAGAGAAGTAATCACTTTTATTACTTCCCTAAACAGAACCACACAGCCTAATCCCCCATGCATAAATACACTTTAGGAATCTATTATAATTTGCAACAAAATTCAAGCTAATTGTTTCATATGCTAAAAGATATATTTTGATCAATTTAAGCTATGCCAGCTTCTAAATAAGATTTTGCAAATTTCCTAATACCACGGAGTTTATAAACTTGATTCATGATTCATATTTTTGATATGACAACCACATGAAAATATTAGAAACAGTCCTGAGATGGCTTCATGTCTCTAGGCTTGATCATGTCTCTTGTTCTGCTTGCATTTCCAACTGGACCTTTTTCTCATTGTCACCTCAAAGTTATCGGGCACTCTCTGTGCTGGGAACACTAGAGGACTGACTGACTGCTTCGGGTTTCACTGTTTTGGGTGTTAGAATTGTCTGAGGTGTCATGTAAAGTTGAATGGAGCTGTAAGCAGGATTGAGGGCCAGAATCCCAGTGTGGTGGCCCTCCAAGGGCCTCTGTTGCCTGTGGTTTCTCCTAATCCCCAGGGTAGGGTGCACAAGCAGCAATGTCAAAGAGAACTCCAGACAGAAGGCAGCCAGCCAGGCACCTGAGCCTCTGCTGGCGGCAAGGAGAGGCTTGGGCAAGTGGCTTCTGGAGAAGATGAGGTGATAAGGACACATGCTGGGTCCCCATCTGACACTTACCTACAGCACCATCTGTAACTACTACATGAAGCCTAGACGTCTCATGGCCTCTGGGGAGGTGGAGACCCTCTCTGAAACCCCATAAACCCTGAGCTGATAAATGGCTGCTCACATTGGTTCAGGAAATCATGCCCAGGTACTGAAACCCTTTGAGAGCCTTCTGACAGGCTCTGGTCCCTGATGCCAGTTTTATAGGCTTGCAAATAGGAGTTTCCTCCCACCTGATTGAATAAATTCACACATACACACACGCATGTACACACACACACAGTCACGCATAGTCACACGCTCATTCACACTCACACTTAAGCACACTTACAAACTCCATGTGATAGTCCTACAGCTTTAAATCTCATTTTCCGCAATATTTTAAGTCCTTTCTCCTTCATAGAGTCCACCTTCAGGGGGATAAAACACTAACAAAGAATCGTGAAAAATTATCATTATCACGTCCAGGAACAGCCAATTAGTGTTTCGAAAAGGAAGATGTGAATCACAGAAGAACCTTTATTTGTTCGAGCCGCTGTATTTGAAGGCCTTGTTACAGGTGCTCAACCTTCATCTCATCAATAACCTTGTTCAATCCATATGTCTTTGTTTCATCTTTGAAATGGGGCATTTGTGTAAGGAGAAGCTAGAATGCAAGAGTCGTAGCCGTTTTACATAGTATTAATGTTAAATAAAATAATCCAGACTTAAATATTACTTATGGCAAACCTACATTTGCATGTTTTGCTTAAAAACATGAATTTAACAATTTAAAATCTTCCAATTATTGTTCAACTGTGTTGTCTAAAACATGCAGAGAAAATAGGCCTGGATTCAATGACTATCAAATTTCTTACAATCATAAAATTAGGATATTTGATTCTCTGTTCTTTTTTTTAACCAGTTTTTTGTTTTTATTATGGGGTGAGTTACTCTGTGTGTGTGTGTGTGTGTGTGTGTGTGTGCGTGCATGCATGCGCGAGCACGCACACCAGTGCACGTGGAGACCAGAGGAAAACTTGCAGGAATCAGTTTCCTCCACCGTATGGGTCCCAGGAATTGAACTCTGGTCATCAGGCTTGGCAGCAAACACCATTGCCCTCTCTGCCACCTTGCCAGTTGAATTTAGGATAGAATTTTACAAATGGAACATTGTTAAATAAAATACAAGTTCTAATATATTTGGAAAGGCTTGTGGATATCTTAAACTAACTGGAGCAGCGCAGCAGTAGGTGACTGGGGCACGAGGGACGAAGGTCCTAGAAAAGTCCAATACGCCCTTGTCTGCAAATAAATTACTAACTGAAAATTTTAGCAGAAGTCTATGATAAAATTTTTATCTTTTCTAAGACCAAATTATTTTTTTTCCTAGACTTTAACCTTTTTGGGTACAGAATCTCTGTAAGATTCGTCACTGTGTCTACGAAGCCACACAGTTCTTTGCACAGCATGGGTTTTAGAATAGTCACTAAGATTATACAATATTCCAGCTGTCATTTTATTTATTGGAAATAAAGTGCATTTTCCTGGTCTTTATAGTTATTAGTCATTTTTCTGAGTTGCAACCATTGTTTTCAATACAAATTATAGAAGAAGAGTTGAGAAAAGTGTATCTGGATGTCATGACTTTTTAAGGTGCCCAAGACACAATTTTTCACTCCAGATTCCAGGGTGTGCATGTGGTGTACGTGTGTGTGTGTGTGTGTGTGTGTGTGAGAGAGAGAGAGAGAGAGAGA
>LOJH01020602.1:7782-26953 GCA_001685095.1 Ellobius talpinus
GAGGGAGGGAGGGAGGAAGGAAGGAAGGAAGGAAGGAAGGACAGATGGATGGATGGATGGATGGATGGACGGATGGACGGATGGACGGATGAACAGACAAACTGAGTGGAACACCTTCACTAGCAACAGGATCTATTATAACAATCTTATTGGAAAGATTTACCTCGTGTTTTATAAATAGTGAATCAGTCTCAAAGCGAATAAAGAAAGGCAGTGTCTTACTTAACACAGGTATACAGACGTGAGTAAATAACATACTAGATAAAAGATAAAATTAGAAAGGGGCCCAAGTGACTAGAAGAAAAGACAGATGCATAAGGAAGGAAGTCGGGGAAGACAACTTACAAAGTAGATGGGTGAATGCTAGGTGAGAAAAATTACAAAAGGAAAAGGGGGTGAGTGGAAACCAACAAAATGAAGTACACATAAAATACTATTGGAATACCCATTTTTAAGCTAACTGAAAAATACAAAAAGAAAATGACAATGTTATCACTGTAACTGAAAAAACTAAACCTCAGACCTGAAACTTTTCATCCATTTAAATGTTCACTTCATCAAATGAACTGAAAGAGTCCTACTGTGTGTTTCTGTCCTTCAACTGCTCAATAAAGTAATTGCTATAGGAAGAGGTCTGGCATTACTGGGGTTGACAGCGACGGCTGATATTAAACCTTTACTGATTCCTCTACAGTATACCTACTTGATGATCTGCAATACCAACAATGCTGAAATATCAGGTACATGTCCATCTGGGTAACACCTAGGTTTGCAGAGCAGTATATACAACTATGCACATATTTCTCGCACAGTGTAGGTTTTACTGTCTCTTATTTGATAATTCTTCATTGTAAGTAGGGTAGCAAAATTCAGAAGGACACTCTGTTCACCACATAATAGTAGCTAAACCCTAAACACAAGCCAACCCTCTACACCCAGTTGGTTTTCAAGAAATCTGTGCATTCAGTGTCTATAACAATGTCTAGAACTTTAAAACACAAAGTGAAAATGTTCTTATCATGAGAAGGCACTTGGTAATAAAGGACCTTACATCAGTGTTAAAGAACAATTAAATAACTGCATAATTCACCTTTCAAAATTAGTAATATATATGAGGTAAAACTGCAAACTCCAGTAATAGGAAAAAACCTCAAGTTATAGAAGTCAATATAAAGTCAATGCACAATATTGTTAACTATTGTTAACTATCATCTTGACAGATCATTTTGAGAACAGACAGCCTAAAAATACTCTAGAGTACAAGGTAAATGCCAACTCCAGTCAACCTTTCTGGCATATAGTCCAAAGTAAACTGACAGTATTAATACTGCAACCTTCACATGTGTTCCACTTGCAAGTCCACAGCGAAGTCAGAGAGTAATTTGTTAGAAGGCTAACACATCTTAACACTTGCTGATTAAGAATTCATGAAAAATGAGCCAAGGTACCTACAGTTGTTCTGCTATTCATTTTAAGTTCTCAGAGCCACTAACACTTATTGATTATAGGGTCAATTAAAAGGCATAGAAAAATGTTGAATTTCAAGAATACTCCTCCTTCTTGAGTTCAGCTGGTGGAAAATTAAATACACAAATATAAAATAAAGTATATACTAACATTATACTATATTATTTATAAAATATAACATATAATAATGATTTGGTACTTATTGACACTAAATTTAATGGAATACAGTATTAAACAGAATGTGAATTTGGATGATACTAATCTGCCAAATGTTAGTATCAGAGCAACTTCCAAATGCTAGGTATTGTTTGCAGGTTATAGTACCACAGCCATGCAGACTCCCTAATATAAGCTTAAGCCTCTTAACTACTTGAAGAGCACTACATGTGTAGACTATACATATACTAAATTTATATGTGAGTATAGTGTTTAGTTAATGTAGTACAAATTTTATATTGAAATGCACAGGAATTCTGAGATAGAAAATTACAATTTTCATATTGCTACAGTTAGATCTATAATATACCCTGAAGACCAACTGGATAATGGCTTTATGTCCCCAGTGTGGGAATACTGAACAGCTACAGAACCTGTGGGGACTGGTGAGAAGTCAGATCACTGGGGTATGCTCTTCAAAACACATGTCTACCCCCATTTGTCTATCTCCCTGTTTCCCGATCTCTCTCTTTTCAAGTTTGAATCATTTCAGAAATAGTTTTTATAGGAAACAAATCAAAAGAGGACAAAGAAGCTAAAATGCTTCTTAACCATTAAAGTGACATCTACAGAATAATATCACTGCTCTCAGTTTACCCTGTAGTTTATAAATATAGAAATTAACTGAACAATCTTACAAATTAAAGTTATTTTACATAAGAAGTGTTTAACTCAATGGTATATTACTTTCTGATTATATTTCATTTCAGACTGATGTCAAATCAACAGAAGTTGAAATTATTCTAGGGATACAGAAAATATTCACAAACATCTATTAGCAAAACCAACTAACAGCAAAAAAATGCTATATTAATATACAACAAGCAAATGTACTACCTATGACTAATCCCAAGTGCCAATCCACTTGATGCGTGTAACAGAAAAAGTGTACCATAGTCACACAGGAAAAAGGAGCCCTCCATACTCAGTGGGTGGCATCTAGACTAATACTTGAGAGCTTCAAACTACTATCATTTAACTATTGCTTTAGTTTGATGCGAAATGTCTCAGGGTCCATGTACTAATTTGTGGTCCCCAGATGGCAGTGCCATTTTAGGGGGCTGTGGAACCTTTATGAGACAGGACCTAGCTGTGGCCCACACTTTCTCGGTAAACTGGTCCAGTGAGATATAACCAGTGGAGCCCAGATGCCATGCCTCCCCTGCCATAATGGACTATATTCTTTAAACCAGGAACCAAAAACAACCTCTTCCCCTTGAGCAGCTTCCAGACAGCATTTCATCAATGATGAGAAAAACAGCTAACACAGCCGTCATCAGCAAAGAGAGAAAAGGACAAGAAGGAGAAAAGGCAGGTGGAAAGATGTGATATAAGGTTCTTTGACTTCTACTGTATTACTTCACATACACAAATTTTTTTCTCTTTATCTAAACCTTGAATATATGCCAATTTGCTGTTTGGGTTCTCAACTGTTTTACAAAGTAAAAGAATGCTGCCTTGAAAAATAGGAATTTTTTGACGAGAATAAATAGAACCATAATTCTCTTGTTCTTCAACCTAGTTTTCAAATATTTGTTGCTATTGCTAGGTAGCAATGAATACACACGGTAGTCATTTTTATAGGGATGTAATTCCTCTATTAATCAGTTTGGTTCTCTGTTTTTCAAGTTCTTAGACTTAATATCTTCACTTACAGCAATCTCATTATAATATACAATGATTTCATAGCATAAAATTATGAACTCGGCAATTTCAAATGTCTCCTAACACAAAGGTACCTAAACTGTTTGTAGAATCTGGGACCATAATTAACCAGATTTCTTATTTATGAATTAAATAACTTAGAAAACTTTGTATTTGCATTTCATTCTTTAGTATAGGTAGGAAACAGCTCCCTCCATGGTTTGCATTCTTCACCACTAAAATTATTCTTGAAATTGAGTTTAAGAATCAAGAGGCATTTGGCTATAATCCCATCTGGCAAAATTATTACATTGAAAAAATAAAGTATTCATTTCCTCTTTCTCTTTGTATATCAGCAGTACAGATAAAGTTCTGCGGGGGCGGAGGAGATGGTGCATACCTTTAAGTTCAGCATTTGGGAGGCTGAGGCAAGAGGATCATGAATTCAAGATAAGCCTAGGCTACATATTTGAATCCCTTACTCGAAAAGAAGCTTTAATAACTTATAAAACTTAAGTCATAAACTATTACAAGCATATTTTCCTTTCCCAATTCTATATACAAACTGCAGACAGTCCAGTCTACAGCACTACTTGTTCATTTTCAAACTAATTATTAGATAATAATCTCAGTTATATGTGCATGTGAGAAAGTGATGGGCAAAGGTCTAAAGTTTAAACATAAAAGAACTAGTAGCTGGGTGGCAGCAGTGCTTGCCTTTAGTCCCAGCACTCAGGGAACAGAGGAAGGCAGATCTCCGTGAGTTCGAGGCCAGCCTGGTCTACAGGGCTATTTCTAGGAGACTATGCTACAAAGAAAAACCCGTCTCAAAAAAACAAAAAAAGGAATTAGTAATCATGTCAGCTATTCATTTCTTAAAACTAGGCAGAGATAGTATTCCACATAACAAATGGATTTGTGCTCAGGTAATTTATGTTAAACACATGCACCTATTGAAGGACCACTTGGAATTTTAAGCCTATTGTAATTTTAAACCTAAGTACATTCTGTCTCACTAAATAAAAGCAGAAGATGGTTATTTTGAACATACAGACAAACTGTCCCTACTCCACTTCCAAAGCCACTCCCAGATAAACATTTTTGACCAAGTCATCTGTTTAGGGCAATGAAATATGAAAGACAATGGCATATATCACTCCACACAGTCATTTTAAAGCTATGAATCTACAACTGCTGTTCTTTCAACCTTAAGGTTGTGTCTCACAAGGTAATGTTCCTTCAGTTTCGTTCCCTGAATAAAGAGCATGAATAGCTATGACTGTGAACAAAAAAGGAAAATAACTTTTACCCTAACATACCATAAAAATTTGGGAACTCCATGTGGTTATTTAAATAAAAATGATTCCCATAGGTTCGTTTGTTTGAATGCTCAGGGAGTGGAAGTATTTGAAAGGACTAGGAGGCATGGCCTTGTCGGAGAGATGCATCATTAGGGGTGGGCTTTGAGGTTTCAGGTGCCCATGCCAATTCCAAAGTCATTCTCTGTTTTCCTGCTGCCTGCTGATTTAACTCTCAACTACTTCTCTGGAACCATGTCTACCTGTGTGTTGCCATGCTCCCTGCTATAATGAGAATGGACTCTGAAACTACAAGCAAGCCCCCCATTAAATGCTCTCTTTTATATAAAAGTATCATGGTCATAATGTCTCTTTGCAGTAATACAACACTGGCTAAGACACTTGATAACGAAACATAACTTTGTCTAAGCTGACTGATGTTTCTCAATTTACTAGACCCTGACATCTATTTGTCAATTCCTAGATTACTCTTGATTTGTATGTCATCTTTTCAGATTCTTTTTACTATATTTAAGATGTATTTAAGATGTACATAAACACACATATAAATATAAGCTAAAAGCATATCTTCAATTAAATTTCACCTTAAACTTTATCAACAATTTAAATTTCTGTCTACTATTTCTATTTAGTTATTGTAACATATTTTTGTTGCAAAAAAATAGTTCATTCATAAATCAAAGGTCACATGACTACTTAGTCAAAACTTGTTATAAAATGGCTTAGTTTTCTGAATAGGTAAAATAAAATGTTCTGCCTCATTTTTTTTTACATATGCACTTACATGTAAGAGACTCACTGACACAAATTTTTCTTTAGGCCTCCCTAAATTCTCCTTTGGATTAGCAATAAAAAACATACAGAACATTTTCTGATCAACTCTCAAATATCCCATATTGTAGCCTACTAACTCTGTAAAAGCTTGTGTTCAGATTGGTCTTCTCAAAGCCAGAATTTATATCAGTAAAAATGAAACCTTAAAAGATGGTACAGTACGGAGGAAAAACAGTAACAAAAGTCTGCTCTTAATCATATTAAGATTTTGTTGGTGTTTAAGTGTGCTTACAATAAATATATATTAAATAAAATTATATGCTTTTACTAGGTATTATACCTAGACAATGACATTCAAAAGGATAGAAGCAATATTTATGCTCCAGCATAAGAGTAACATCCAGTAATATACTTCTTCAAACACTAAAGTAGATGCAATCATTTTAGACACTTAATAGGCTACAAAAATGTTTTAGAACAGGAAAAAAACTCTGGAAAGTTAAGTAAGTATCTTTCTTAAAAACTGTGATAGGACTATGTAATATACTTGGTTATGTTAATTCACACTAATTTCTATAATCTTAAAACATCTATTCACCACACAGTATTCATGTATCACTAATCATATACTCTATTCCAAAACTGGTAAAACTACAATATCATTATTACTAAAACTAACTTTAAAATATTATTGCCATATTTTAAAGCTGATAAAGAACTTTTTTCTAAAGCAACAGTTTAAAAAATTAGTTTTGTACAAAAGAACAGATTGTGTTTCAAAGGATGATACAATTTTTCTTGTGTACATTATTTTACAACCCCAAACTTTTCTTCATTAAGTGTTTTCATACTTTAAGTGGTACAGCCACACACTTGCGTATTATTGTTATTAGATAATAATGGCTGCTGGTTCATCTTTTACCTAAGGTTAATACTGTATGAAAAGTTGCTTCAAGACAGATTAACCACTTAGGTATGTTAGGTGTGCAATTTACGTCGAACTTCAACAGATTGACTTGTACCAATAACACATGCTGTAATGAAACAAGAGATTTTGCAAAGTTAAAATTCATGATTCTATAAGAACTTTAACTTACTTGATGAAGTTTAAAATGTTACACACAAAAACACTGACATGAGAAATTGTACAAGGGTCACACTTCCCGGGTCAGTATGGAAGGTGAATCCATCGAATGGGAAAAGGCTGAGACCAGCTCTGATAGCACATGGTTCTTGACTGCCTCACTGCTTCCAGGTATGTAAGTAAGATGCATGTCCAGAGCAGCTCTTACCAGTCAAGTCAAGACTTTCCATTGTGATTTCAATGGAACATCAGAATTTCCGGCTTCTGTGATGCAGCAGGATTCTATGGGAGACACATAGCAAAGTGGTTAAAATGAGAGCCACAAAGACCTTTCAAACAAAACCACATATCTCCTTTGGCCAAATAATCCCAGATAAAAGGGCAAATATCCCTTTGCTAACCACTGGATTTTAGAGAAAATGACCCAAACTGTTTATCATTGACTTTAATATTAAAAAGACAGTCCCTACAATTACTCAAGGCAGAGTAAAGTTACCTAGACTCAGAATTATAGGCAGTCAATTCCCCAACTTTGGCTAAAATGAAATGGACATTTACAGACAAACCTCCTGGTAGATAGGAAACTGTGAATTTGACATTCGCACTAAATTCAAGCTACTTTTTTTGGCCCAACTCAGCTAGAGAAACTTGAATTCTACAGTACTGTCTTTGATTTCTTCTGAATAATTTAAACATAATGAATGAAATAAAGTGATGCAAATAAACAAAAAAGAAAACAGCTAGATCAAACGGGACAAAAAATATTTTTCTAACTATAAAAGAACTAAGGAAATGGAAGATAGTCAAATCAGCAACAAAACATGAAGTCAAATGATACAGAGATTAAAACAGAAGTACAGACAGACGTATTCTGAAATCACATTGTGTTTAAGAATCAGTTATTTCAGGTTCTTTCTGAAACAATTCCTAGCTTGCTTCAGTGGTAATAAATCCATACTCTACTAAAAAGGAAAGATGCTCTACATATTGAATATTAATTACTTAATCAGTTATTTTATGGCTTATCTAAATGTTTTTGCTTTTTTCTTAAACAGTCAACATGGATATGTAAAATATGGCTCTTCAATTAAATATCAAAAATGTGCTATAATTCAATGAAGTTATTCAGTCAGAAATCGATGATTGACATTGCTATTAGCAGAGGAAATAATGACTATTAAATAATCTCATATTATTTCACACCAGATACTACTGAGTCATCTCTAAATATCTGAAAATAATAAGGCTAAAATTTTTAAATCAGTCATTTTTAATAATATTTTTTATTTGTTTGTTTGTTTTTAGAGACGAGGTTTCTCTTGTGTAGCTTTGGTACCTGTCCTGGAGCTAGCTCTTGTAGACCAGGCTGCCTCGAACTCACAGATATCCACCTGCCTCTGCCTCCCAAGTGCTGGGATTACAGGTGTGTGCCACCAACACCTGGCACATTTTTAATTAAAATATTATATCATTTCTCCTCCTTCAACCCTTTTTATTCACCATCCCTTGTTCTATCTCAAATTAATGGCCTCTTTTTAATTATTACTATACAGACATATATTCCTAAATATACAAACACAACACGCTCATTCTGTATGATGTAACCTGTATGCATATGATGATCTTAGGGCTGACTCCTTGATATTGGATAAAACCACCATAATTCCTAACTACATTCTAAATATTAACCCTCATATCCACTGATAAGGGTAGTTCTCACCTACAAAGAAATCTCTCTTTTTGAAAGAGACCATTACAGAAATATAAAACTGATAAAAATGCCAAAAACAACTGAGTTTGGGGTTCCCAGTCTCAGCTAATATAACTATAACACAATTTCTGTACCTAAGGCTCAAGGACCATTGTGGAAAAAAGAATGGAAATATTTTAAGAGACAGAGGAACAGGAAGCTTGTAGTGAGAGTGTGTCTCCTGGAAATGTCAGGGACGCTACACCCATGAAGCTTCACCAACATGGCTACCTAAAAGAGACCTGAACTTAAACACTGAAGGACATGCTAAGAAAGAGAAAAGTTCACGGGGTCCAAACCATAGACAAATAACTGGAGAATGCTGGGAGTGGGAAAACCAGTTATTTTTAAGCTAACTACAAAGGAGATATTATATGTATATGTATAGCACAAATGTTATATGTGTTATATATATTCTCATATGTTTATATTCTCATATAATACATATATATAAGAATGAATGATTTAGATATATATGAATATATCCAAAATAAATGCCTGTTTTAGGAAGTAAACATAACAATCTCCAAAATTGAACAAATAAGTGGTATAAAAGTCTATATTTTCTAAGATATATAAATTAATTTAAAACACTATTTTAAAAAAAATCTATAATCAGAAAAATAGCTCAGCACATAAAAGGCACCAAAGTCAGAAGACCTCAGTCGCATCTACAGGATCCACATGTTGAAAGAAGAGATTCACACAAATCATCCTCTGATCTACACGGGGGGGGGCATGACAGCCCTCATGCGAGCAAACGCAATGGTGATTTGAATGTACCTTTAGTTCAAAGCCTAAGTAGGTTATTGTTTGAACAACCAAGTATCTACCTGTGTTTTCTGGCTCCTACTCAGGCTTCCTTTCAAGCCTACTCACCTCCACAGAACCTCAGAATTCGAACTTTTTCCATGGTCAGCTCCCATTGGCTCAATGGGTGCCCCTTCCATATTCAAGACCTCTGCTCCACACCCATGATTCTGCCTACCAGGGCAACCCTGACATAACACATCTTGACATCGATATGCTCTAAGAAGCTATCATGGCAAGTGAAAACACAGTCTATTAAATATATATTATTCACCTCTTATCACAAACGGTGCAAGTGACAAACCTATCCTAAGGATAGCTTAATCAACTGATGAAATATCCTGGAGTAAACAGCTTTCTGGAACAATTCAGCCCTTGGGGAACTGTGTATAGAAAATCTTGTGATACTAGAAGATGTGAGGTCTCACTTCTTACCATGAGAGAAACCTCTAATTAGTGTTAATGTCCAGCATAGCATTCAAAGGTATATTATCAAAAAACAACAGAACAGAACAAAAAAACTTCTAAGCCAAAATTGTGCTATGCACCCCGATGTTGCTACTACTCAGTCAGTGCAGAAAGGATCCCAAGGTAACTCTTTGCCCACTTACACAGAAGCATATTTATTCCCCATGAATGACTGCTTTTCTGATGTTTTCATCAATTCTCTGGATAATAGATTAAGCTAACCAACTCATTCTCATTCATACCCCTAATTCAATCAAGTTCAATAAAAGTCATTCTGGACTGCAATTATTTGCTAAGGAACAATTATACTCAAATTAAAAGAAATGGCTGGGCATGATACAATGCACAATGCAAAGGCTTCTCCATTTATATAGCCCAAGAACAACAATAGAGTCAAACTGATACAAAAGGAAACATTTTTTCCAAGCTCCTGAAAACAGAAAACTCATGTTTTTACACCTGAAAAAGGATAAAGGGCGACTATGAAGCATCAAGTTTTTGAATTATTACGTCCAATGATGTTTCTGATTTGAAAGAGACAAAAACTACTGAGTCACTATAATCTCTAATAGCCAAAACAAGCCCACTCTACAATCTAAGAGTTCTAGTGCCTACCAGTCACTAAATCTGCTTACCATCCTCCATTTTCCAAACAATATATATATATATATTCCAAACTTCATTTACAACACAGATTTTCTTTAAAAGACACTTCTTGTCTTAAGTTTTTACACAAATAAGATTTGTTTTCTTCAATTTACTCCTTTACATATACACTGCATGTTTATAGGTGAAGTGAAATACAAACTCTAAACTCTGTTTTTATGTTTGTAACATATATCCATGTTTATTTTTTAAAAAGTTTCCCCTGTCCTGTACATGTGTTTCCCTCTATTCTATATACTCTTCTAACCTCCTGAATCACAGCATCTGATGCATTCCACGGTTATGTAGAATGAGGTTGTTAGGCCCACTGCTGTGCAGTTTTAGCCAATGAACAATGAATAGTATACCTCGGGTCACTGTGGTCTAGCACAGACCAGAACTAGAAAAGGCATGCACCGATCTCCAACTAAACCATTCACTGAAATATCTTCATAAGGAGAGAGATTATCTCCATGACACGTATGTGTGTGCATGCATGAAAGTGGTAACATTAAGAAAGAATAAATAAACCCCTTCAGTTACTATTACCTACCTGTCTTTTTATAGTTGAAGTCTAAACCACAACTATTTCACAAGCATTTTTGGCCAGGCACCAACTTTCAACTGGCATTACAAATGTCAGCTATACTAAGAATGGAAATCTTTTAAAGGAACATGCAAATCTGATCTTGTCACCTTCCCATCCCCTAGCATTTCCTCATAACCCAGACCTTTTCCACTAAGAAACACTAAAAATGAGAATAAAAGCAAACAAGTTCCCCCTACATCTATCAGGAATTACAGAAACTGTCCATTTATTTACCTTACAAAAAGTTTCCAGAAAATATTAGCTAGTATTGGCAAAATACTACATTCACTGTCTAATAGTACCCTCCAGAAATGGTGTAAAGAATAAATGGCAATTTTGCACCAATTACAAAATTGTATTTTCAAAACTATCTTCCACTTACTTATCTGTGAACAGAAGAGTAATCTTCCATTGTTTAAGAAATTAATGATCTATTACTATGTGTTAGCATAAAATGCATAACAGTCATACTGATGAATAGCTGATAAATTATGCATACAGAAAAGCTACACAACAATATAGTAATATATAGTAAATAATAACATGGTAAGCAAACAATCTTATTTCAAAGTTAGAATGTAATAGCTCAGCCAGTAAAATGCTTGTTTTGCAGGCATAAGAACTTGAATTCAAGTCGAAGAAGTCAAGCTTTGGGACAGAGGCTTGTAATTCTAGTACTACTAGGGAAGCAGAAACAAGTGGAACCCTGTTGCGCACTTATCAGCTAGCCTAGCCACCTTGGTGCACCCACACAGGCAAGTGCACACATATGCAAAAACATGTGCATGAGAGCATGCACACGCATGTGCACACACACTAGCTGGTATGCACACAGTGACTGCTATGCTATGCAGGAGATGGATAAAAGTAGAATCTGAAGTACAGGTGACAGTCAGAGAGGGTGGAAGAGAGTGGAAGAGGTAAAGAATGAGCAATAGTGTTCAATACTAGGAGCACGGCTTGCGGGAAGTGTTAGAAGACATAGAGGGCAGACCTGACTACAGCAAAAGTCTCACATCAGAAAGTAGAACATGAAATGTAGACGAATAAGAAAACAATCTTTTCTTGTGCCCACAATCTCTTAAATGGCAGGGTACAGTCACTTGCATAGAACTGAGTTAAATCTAGCAGTCTGAGGCATATCCTGCAAATGTGGGTCAATTCCAAAGTCTCTCAGGTTCTCTATTCCTCACCCCCCCCAAAAAAAAACTGGCATAGCATCCTTATGTTCCCTTAAGAATTTAAACCCCAAAACTATGAATAAGAGAAATGGAAACCAGAACTGTGTCAGGAGGTGAGATAAATGCAAAGTGTTTACTATTCAGTGAGTCTCAATAAGCATTGTCTTGGTAATCTCATCATGGAGTTAATACCAGAAGATAGAAAAACACCCAATGAAATAACGCTGTGAAAACACTGAGGTTTGTTTTAAATATTTTCAGAATCTGCATGCAGAATGAATTGCTACTCTCTCAAATGGTGTTTTCCTGTAGGTCCTATTTTAATTTCAATGGCTTCAGCATATGTTTAATTCTGACCAGTCTAAGTAGCCACTTTTTACTCCTACCAATTTCAGTATACATTAACTGATTTGATAATATGAATATTTTATCATAATTATCATTTTCCATGAGATTACTGCTTCAAAGAACACAGTAGAACTATGAATTTCTATAGTTCCTATAAGTAGATGTGGAAAATGACCAGGTATTAGTCTACACAAATGGCTGGGCAGGGAGGCACTGAATGCCCCTTTTATGTGCCTATGAATTGTACAAATGTGCCTTTGACCTTCTCAGGGAGGGGAAATTACACATTTAAGGCAGATTAAGTTTCACTTCTAGCAAGAGTATAAAACCATACTCACCAACAGCTATGTCAAGAATATTGACAGGGAACCACCAGGTACTTTACAGAAATTCATTGGCTCTATGGCATTGAGCACAAAGCTGGAAAGTAAATTGTTACTATAATCTCAGCCAAACCATCCAACACACACTTTAAGAATTCACACCTGTACCTTTAGGAAGGGTTCTACAAGTGAATCCCACTGGTGAAACTTTGACTTCTACCCAAGACCTCATCCTTTGACATAAGAAAGAGTTCTCATGGCTGCTTTCACTTCATCAATTTCTTATTAAGAAATTAGTCAAAAGTCACATGATAAAAAAGAGTGTCAAGCAATCAGCAATTTATGTAATTTTAAATGGGAAATGGTCTGTCCTAAAAAGTAAAGGGCATTGGTCTTTCTCATTTCCCTTTATTACTAAATTAAATCATACAGATAATTTTAAAATATAAAGTTATAATCACAAATTATGTGATCTTGTTTAAACAAAGTGCATCTTTTATTAAAAATCATATTGTTGACATAGAGAAATCAAGATAGAATTTACTAGGAAATGCCTCTGCTGACTAACTTTCACAGTGCAGAAGGTGCCAGGCAGGATGCTGGGGAAGAAAAGACATCAATGGTCTCACCCATGCTAGATCCTGCATACTGCAATATCAACTGGCCAGTCATGATACACCCACTGGTACAATAGTGGCATGACCATTAGGGGAATAACCAACCACTTTGTGATTGGATTTGAGGCTTGCTCCACAGGAAGGAATTCATGCCTGGTACCGTAAATCTGGACAAAGGCTCATGCTGGGGAGATCACAGGTCCTAGAGGGAACTTACTATTGATGTCTTCCTAAATAGTCATATTGTCAAACTGTTTTTTAAATATTTATGTTGATATTCATAGATTGGTGCTTCTCTTAACTTTGGTCAGATAACCTCATTTTTAAGTAATCAGCAATTAATATGGAAACTTATAATTGGTCTACAGGCAAAGAGGAGGTGACAGATGAAAGCTCAGTCCTAAATAAGACATCTTTATCACGTCATCACCCTAAAAGGTTCAGGGAATACAGAGGAGAGGAGAAGGGGAAGAGAGGGGAGGAGAGGAGAGGGAGAATGAGAATGAATATGAAAGAAATGGAGAATGGGGAGGAAGACTCTGAAATTGTCTTATAAACAGGACATGGTTACTTCAGTCACAAACTCACAGATGCCGCGGTTACCTGCATACAGACCTGAACAAGATCAAGACAGTCAACATTCCAGTATAAATGGAGGAGAGACCCACAAGACCACACCCCTAGCTGAAGAGATACTGGAAGTTGAGATGCTTATGCTCCAGTGAACTGTCCCATATCCATGTATGTAAAGATATCACTAATTAAATTTGGTGTGTTACTAAAAAAGAAGATATGAACACAGGAAGAGGAAGTATGAAGCAGGAATTCTAGAGGAAGAGGGAGACTGGGCATGGATAAGATGGAGACAGTTTATATACATATATGAAGCTGTCAAAGAAAATGTGTTAAGTATATTGTGATATTCAAAAGAACAAAAACTCCTCTACGATCCATTAAAAAGAAATCTTTGTATCTTTTAGCTGTATATGGCAGAAAGACTCTTGCTCCTGTCATGTTATAACCACAGGAGTATTCCTGATATGAGCACAAGAGGAGTCTACTCCAAAATAACCCATGGTGAGTTAAAGATGCTACCTTCTGAAGGAATGTACTCACAAAAGTATGTGTGTGTATATTGATTGATTGATTGATGTAAACAAACAAACAAAAAAGTCACACCCAACTTTGAACATACTTTTAAATGGAATTTCTGTAGTTTGTGAAGGTAATTACAGTACTTGAGTTGCTTTTATATAAACAGTCACAACAAATCAAAGAGCTGATTATTGTTATAAATATTTATATATAAAACCACTAATGTATACTAGTACTTTGTTCATTAAATTCATGTATTATCTCATATGATTCAAGCTCTTTTCATATACATTGCATACAATATTTGTAATACAAGTGTTTACACATAAATAAAATTCCGAACTTCAAACCGCTGAACTCTAGGGTGACACAGAATCCAATGACAGCACGACCTGTTACGTAAAAGCAACAAAAAGTTTTCTTTCTTAGAGTGACAGTAAGAGGAATAAAAAAAAAAAAGTACTAATAAATGTACTTTTCTCAATCTTGGCTATATCAACAAAGCTTTTCCAGGGGTCTGAAACTGCCAGAACTTGCTGTGACATATAACTATAACAAAACTTTAATTATATTTTGGAGTGAAGAGTAACATTTTGATATCTGGTTCGTAGATTTCAATGATTTTAATGAATATAAAGAGTGTCATATTACAACTTGAGACTCATTCTAAGTAGAATATAAAGCAGACTTCAACAAGGTCAAAATTCAAGTCTACTTGTTTAGAGTTAAATCTGCAACACAATCTGATCCTTCTGATTAAAAAACAAATAAGTATTTTAATGAACTAAGTTCTCTTTATCTCACACTCCACTCCGATTACCCTCCTTCCACCCAAAGCAACCACTTGAACATGATTACCAAGTTCTCTGTATGTGTGCTCATTTTGCAGAACTGAGCATGGCGCATGATGTGCCTGCCTGCCAGCAGTGCAGACGATCAACACTGTTAACAGGAAAACTCTAGGTTTCTCTTTGGAAGTTCCGGAACAAAAATTCAAAGCAGACTAACAGACATTTCATCTGAATTAAAAATCTTCAACTGTGGAGTATGCAGACTAAATAAATCTACTGATCTATACATAAGCACAGATATTTTATCTGTTTATAACACTAAAAAGTAACACATACAATCTAAGCTAAATAGTGCCAAGTGGGATGAATAAGCATCCAATGGAAGAGGATGAAGATGCTTACTTTAACAGAAAGGAAATGTAAAATAACATGCAAAAGGATCAGCTTTGTACAGTCCCTCAAAATAAGCTGGATTTAGCAAATACACTTTCCAGCAAAAAGAAACAAAAGTCCACTTTACCCAGTGTTGCAGATGTCAAAGGAAAAAGTAAAGAACTCAAAATGCCTCTAGAGCAGGTCACTGGTAAGTAATGGAAAGCCCCGGGACCAGAAGGTTTGAAGGAAAGGTGTTGTTTATATATTTCTTTGGAGTCTCATAAGAGAATGGCAGCATACATAATTTTGTATAGTGATTTCAGAGCTTAAAACTAAACTTAATTAGCACCTGTTTCTAGCAGGAAGTTTGAGATACTCAATATTAAGACTTAATAACTATCAAGCCTGTCCAAAAAGTAAAGTGAGCTGATCTTGACTATTTCTCTATCAGTGGAAATAGGAAAGCAGAAATATAATAAATTATTATTACATGAAAACTCATACAGAGAACAGAGGCCTCAACTCTGAGATCCAAAGATTTCAAAATTATACAATTTTCAAAAATCAAAGTAAAAGAACTAGAGGCCTGGACACCTGTAATCCATTATACCTAAGAGCAGCAGTGCCTAGGGAACCCCTGTCTATTCTGAGTACAGAAAAACATCAAAGGGAGATCCGGGTAACTCACACTTTATATCACAGTTAATATTAGTATTAGTCAAATTGTTGAAGGAACTAGGAATTGATCATATGCCTGTCTCAACAGAGAGAAGTTTTCATACATATGACTTCATATTGATATAATGCAGCAACATAGCCTTATGTTCATTGTTGCAATAAACTAAAGCAAGATTAACACAAGAGAGTCAAGTAACAGTACTATTAACTATTGTCATTAAACTGCCCTTTGGAAACCAAGGCACTTTATGGACAACAGACTCTACCAGAAAATATTACATAGGAGGCTAGAGAGATGTCTCAGCAGTTAAAGAGTGCTTGTTCTTTAAGAGCACCCAGGTTCTGTTCCCAGAATCCACATGGTGGCTCACTGTCCAGAACTCTAGTTTCAGGAATCTGACTCCCTCTTCTGATCTCTGCAGGTACCAGGCATGTACATGGTCCACATACATAAATTCATACATATAAAATAAATGAAAAAATTATTACAGTAACTGATATAAGCATTCTTACCCCTTTTATATATTAAGAACACAGAGCTACCAACTGATATAGATACACTTATCAGCTATACAATTAAGAGGAAAACCTCTCTGGAGTATAAATTAAATGGGTAAATCATTCACACAGCCTTTATTATGTGCATAAAAGGGTTTTGTATTTTTTAAACTAGTATTTTATTAATGTCCCCAAAGAACAAGAAACTAATTATAAGACAGCAAAGGATTTGTCATTTACATTTGATGAAGGATTTATTTTCTAATTTGTACCTTACGGACACTGGCTCACACTTTCATCTCATTACCTCTTGAAACTTGTCTTCCTGAGTATTTTTAGTTTAACTTTTGAGGAACAGAATACACCCCAGAACTGAAGATCATGAGGTTAATATCTTAGTAGGATTAACATGCTTTATAATTGTCCTCCTGAGAGATTTTTTCCCCACAGAGAATATTTCCTTACACTTAAAATTCCACAATAAAGATAACTAAGTATCCCATGCCCCAAATGACAATTATTGTCTGGTGTATTAATGAGTATTGTAAATGAAGGTAGAAAATGGCTCTGAGGCTACCCAACTTATTTAACAGTGGTTTTAAAAAACCAAACAATCATTCCACATTACTGCCTGGCAGGTAAACACTCAGTACTAAGAAGGGACTGCCAGCTACAATGATTCATTTGTGGGGTTCATTTTTTACTTTATATTAATGCTTTGCTATCAACTATCTTTAAAAAGCAAGCATTTATATATTTATATTCACACATCCAGAGTCGTTTTCAAATGATCGGGTACACAGGTTCTTCTGTTGTTACTAGATTTCACTTGTGTCTGTTTCCTCCTCATTAACAATTAATTTGCACTTCAGTTTCCGTCTGTGGAGAGGAAGTGCTAAAGGACAAAGCTACTCAAGAACTGGGGACCTTCAGCTAAAGGCCCCAAAACATGCACTCTCAGCTCTGCAAGCTCAGTAGGAAGAGACCCAAATCTGAGCAGGGAAAGACATGCATAGCTGCTTTAGAAATTGCAGGCTTTCAGAGCTCAGATCAAACATTTAAAAAGTAAACACTTCACAATTATAACAAAATCAAAACACTTCTTTCAAGTGGGGAAGAGCAAGGAAGTAGAAATACTGTTTTTGAGAACAGGATAGAATTTCCTTATAGAATTTTTCTATATGATAAAGATATGTTGTTTTTAGGCTCTAACACGTTCAGTTTCTAACTCTTCTTCCTTGTCTGTTCCTACTCTACTTGCACAAAGGAAATGTTCTGAAAGCAAGTTTTCAGATCAAAACAGCATAAACTATGTATCTAAAACAAAGAAATTGTACCACTTAACATACTTTTAAATGATTTATGCATTCACTTGCAGGGGGGAGGATGACATGTGTGGAGGTAAGAACAACTTGGCAAGAATCTTTCTCTTTTGGTTCAGTACTGTAGATGGAACCCAGGTCCTTAGGCTTGGCAGCAAGCACCTTAACTTGCTGGGCTATCTCCCCAGCTCACATTTTAAGAATTTCAACACAATAAAAATCAATAGATGTTACTTTTATGGCTGGCTTTGAATTTAGGATCCTCCTATTTCACTCTGTTTCCACAGGAGCTAAGAGCACATGTTGGAAGTTATTTGATTACACTGTGTAAAGACATGCCACTGTGATTGGTTTAATAAAAAGCTGAACAACCAATAGCTAGGCAGGATTTTCGGGACAGAGAGAACACAGGGAAGAAGAAGGTGGAGATGCCACGAGATGCAGAGCTAGCAGTGTGACCACTATGGAGGGAGGTAATAAAGGCAGAAAATAAGTCAAGAGAAATGGGTTAAGTTATAAGAGCAAGTCTAAGTTATTGGCCAAGCTTTCATAATTAATAAGTAATCTCTGTGTGGTGAGTTGGGAGCTGGTTAGCAGGACAGAAAAAGTCCAACTACAAGTACAGGTTAAGCATTGGCAAATGCAACATCTTATTCTTGGTTTTAGTTAAATTTCAAAATGTTTCCTACTGTATTATTCATTCTATTATTATACCATTGAGATTGTCGGAGTTCATTAAACTAGGTGAAAAGAATCACCTAAAAGAAAACAAGGAAGTTACTCATAAAAATTGTACAAAGTACATAAACAAGAGATGAGAAATAACAATTTCACCTATTCACTTCTTTCTCTAAGAAGTTGTAACAAATCAGTTTTATATTTTGGGATCAGACTTTAAAAACTGACACAAGGAATTGGTTAATATGTCTTATTTTCATCCCAATAAAATACAAAACACTTGTAAAACATATATGTGCACTTAATTTTCATTTATAATCAGCTGATTCAGTGATTCAACTCACTACCAATTTTACTCAAAAAAAGTAGACTACATTATATCTTTTCTAGTTATTCTAGTTAAAACTGCTACAGTGAACATTTTTTCATGAAAATTTTAAACTATGGAGCCCTCCAGTGGCCAAATAAGGATAGATAGATAGATAGATAGATAGATAGA